>MU847864.1:0-28724 GCA_032690845.1 Eleusine coracana subsp. coracana
GCGGTTCATGATATGGGCGAGTCCTCCACCGCGATGGTGTTCGACACTCTATTGAATGTAACATGCTAGCAGTAGGAGGTACTCGAGGCGGTATCTCAACCATAGGGAAGTATTTATTTTTTATAAAATTATATACTATTCAACTCTTTGAATTTTGCTTTTTCGGTGTTGGCCTCACACAAGCTTTCTAGAAAAAAAGTATGCCCCGATCGGACAACGGATGCAAAGTTATGCTCGTTTTAGGTTTAGGTTCTTCTTTTTCGTGTGCTTACAGCCACAGTGTGATGAACCGTGTGCCCGAATGATGGGTTACCTTCCATGATTCCTTGTGTACCCATAAACCAGCAGTCTAGTCGGGTTCATGATATGGTGGCGAGTCCTCCACCGCGATGGTGTTCGACGCTGTATTGAATGTAACATGCTAGCAGTAGGAGGTACTCGAGGCGGTATCTCAACCATAGGGAGTATTTATTTTTTATAAAATTATATACTATTCTACTCTTTGAATTTTGCTTTTTATCGGTGTTGGCCTCACCACAAGCTTTCTAGAAAAAAAGTATGCCCCGATCGGACAACGGATGCAAAAGTTATGCTCGTTTTAGGTTTAGTTCTTCTTTTTCGTGTGCTTACAGCCACAGTGTGATGAACCGTGTGCCCGAATGACGTGGGTTACCTTCCATGATTCCTTGTGTACCCATAAACGCAGCAGTCTAGGCGTGGTTCATGATATGGTGGGCGAGTCCTCCACCGCGATGGTGTTCGACGTATTGAATGAACATGCTAGCAGTAGGAGGTACTCGAGGCGGTATCTCAACCATAGGGAGTATTTATTTTTTATAAAATTATATACTATTCACTCTTTGAATTTTGCTTTTTATCGTGTTGGCCTCACCACAAGCTTTCTAGAAAAAAAAGTATGCCCCGATCTGGACAACGGATGCAAAGTTATGCTCGTTTTAGGTTTAGTTCTTCTTTTTCGTGTGCTTACAGCCACAGTGTGATGAACCGTGCCCGAATGACGTGGTTACCTTCCATGATTCCTTGTGTACCCATAAACGCAGCAGTCTAGGCGTGGTTCATGATATGGTGGGCGAGTCCTCCACCGCGATGGTGTTCGACGCTGTATTGAATGAAACATGCTAGCAGTAGGAGGTACTCGAGGCGGTATCTCAACCATAGGGTAGTATTTATTTTTTATAAAATTATATATTCTCTCTTTGAATTTCGCTTTTTGTCGGTGTTGGCCACGCCACAAGCTTTCTAGAAAAAAAAGTATGCCCCGATCGGACAACGGATGCAAAAGTTATGCTCGTTTTAGGTTTAGGTCTGCTTTTTCGTGTGCTTACAGCCACAGTGATGAACCGTGTGCCCGATTGATGTAGGTTACCTTCCATGATTCCTTGTGTACCCATAAACCTAGCAGTCTAGCGCTGTTCAAGATATGGTGGGCGAGTCCTCCATCGCGATGGTGTTCACGCTGTATTGAATGTAACATGCTAGCAGTAGGAGGTACTCGAGACGGTATCTCAACCTAGGGAATTATTTATTTTTATAAAATTATATACTATTCTTCTCTTTGAATTTCGCATTTTGTTCGTGTTGGCCTTGCCACAAGCTTTCTAGAAAAAAAAGTATGCCCCGATCGGACAACGGATGCAAAAGTCTTGCTCGTTTAGGTTTAGGTCTCCTTTTTCGTGTGCTTACAGCCACAGTGTGATGAACCGTGTGCCCGAATGATGTAGGTTACCTTCCATGATTCCTTGTGTACCCTAAACCTAGCAGTCTAGGCGTGTTCATGATATGGTGGGCGAGTCCTCCACGCGATGGTGTTCGACGCTGTATTGAATGTAACATGCTAGCAGTAGGAGGTACTCGAGGCGGTATCTCAACCATAGGGTAGTATTTATTTTTTATAAAATTATATACTATTCTACTCTTTGAATTTCGCTTTTTGTCGGTGTTGGCCACGCCACAAGCTCTCTAGAAAAAAAAGTATGCCCGATCGGACAACGGATGCAAAAGTTATGCTCGTTTTAGGTTAGGTCTCTTTTTCGTGTGCTTACAGCCACATGTGTGATGAACCTGTGCCGAATGATGTAGGTGACCTTCCATGATTCCTTGTGTACCCATAAACGCGTAGTCTACGGGCGCGGTTCAGATATGGTGGGCGAGTCCTCCACCGCGATGGTGTTCGACGCTGTATTGAATGAAACATGCTAGCAGTAGGAGGTACTCGAGGTGGTATCTCAACCATAGGGTAGTATTTATTTTTTATAAAATTATATACTATTCTTCTCTTTGAATTTCGCTTTTGTCGATGTTGGCCTTGCCACAAGCTTTCTAGAAAAAAAGTATGCCCCGATCGGACAACGGATGCAAAAGTCATGCTCGTTTTAGGTTTAGGTCTCCTTTTTCGTGTGCTTACAGCCACAGTGTGATGAACCGTGTGCCCGAATGATGTAGGTTACCTTCCATGATTCTTGTGTACCCATAAACCTAGCAGTCTAGGTGTGGTTCATGATATGGTGGGCCAGTCCTCCACCGCGATGGTGTTCGACGCTGTATTGAATGTAACATGCTAGCAGTAGGAGGTACTCGAGGCGGTATCTCAACCATAGGGAAGTATTATTTTTTATAAATTATGAACTATTCAAATCTTTGAATTTCGCTTTTTGTCGATGTTGGCCTCGCTGCAATCTTTCTAGAAAAAAAGTATGCCCAATGGACAACGGACGCAAAAGTTATGCTTGTTTAAGGTTAGGTCTATTTTTTTTCGTGTGCTTACAGCCACAGTGCGATGAACGCGTGCCCAAATGATGTGGTTACCTTCCATGGTTTCTTGTGTGCCCATAAACCTAGTAGTCTAGGCGCGTTCATGATACGGTGGGCGAGTCCTCCACCGCGATGGTGTTCGACACTCTATTGAATGTAACATGCTAGCAGGTACTCGAGGCGGTATCTCAACCATAGGAAAGTATTTATTTTTTATAAATTATGACTATTCAACTCTTTGAATTTTGCTTTTTATCGGTGTTGGCCTCACCACAAGCTTTCTAGAAAAAAAAGTATGCCCCGATCGGACAACGGATGCAAAGTTATGCTCGTTTTAGGTTTAGTTCTTCTTTTTGGTGTGCTTACAGCCACAGTGTGATGAACCGTGTGCCCGAATGATGGGTTACCTTCCATGATTCCTTGTGTACCCATAAACGCAGCAGTCTAGGCGCGGTTCTGATACGGTGGGCGAGTCCTCCACCGCGATGGAGTTCGACACTCTATTGAATGTAACATGCTAGTAGTAGGAGGTACTCGAGGCGGTATCTCAACCATAGGGAAGTATTTATTTTTTATAAAATTATTACATTCAACCCTTTGAATTTTGCTTTTTGTCGGTGTTGGCCTCACCACAAGCTTTCTAGAAAAAAAAGTATGCCCCGAGGACAACGGATGCAAAAGTTATGCTCGTTTTAGGTTTAGTTCTTCTTTTCGTGTGCTTACAGCCACAGTTGATGAACCGTGCCCGAATGACGTGGGTTACCTTCCATGATTCCTTGTGTACCCATAAACGCAGCAGTCTAGGCGTGGTTCATGATATGATGGGCGAGTCCTCCACCGCGATGGTGTTCGCTGTATTGAATGTAACATGCTCAGTAGGAGGTACTCGAGACGGTATCTCAACCATAGGGAATTATTTATTTTTTATAAAATTATATACTATTCTACTCTTTAATTTCGCATTTTGTCCGGTGTTGGCCTTGCCACAAGCTTTCTAGAAAAAAAAAGTATGCCCCGATCGGAACAACGGATGCAAAAGTTATGCTCCGTTTAGGTTAGGTCTGCTTTTTCGTGTGCTTACAGCCACAGTGTGATGAACCGTGTGCCCGATTGATGTAGGTTACCTTCCATGATTCCTTGTGTAACCCATAAACCTAGGCAGTCTAGGCGCGGTTCAAGATATGGTGGGGCGAGGCCTCCATCGCGATGGTGTTCACGCTGTATTGAATGTAACATGCTAGCAGTAGGAGGTACTCGAGACGGTAATCTCAACCATAGGGAATTATTTATTTTTTATAAAATTATATACTATTCTTCTCTTTGAATTTCGCATTTTGTCGGTGTTGGCCTTGCCACAAGCTTTCTAGAAAAAAAAAGTATGCCCCGATCGGACAACGGATGCAAAAGTCATGCACGTTTTAGGTTTAGGTCTCCTTTTTCGTGTGTTTACAGCCACAGTGTGATGAACCGTGTGGCCGAATGATGTAGGTTACCTTCCATGATTCCTTGTGTACCCATAAACCTATCAGTCTAGGTGCAGTTCAAGATATGGTGGGCGAGTCCTCCACCGCGATGGTGTTCACGCTATATTGAATGTAACATGCTAGCAGTAGGAGGTACTCGAGACGGTATCTCAACCATAGGGAATTATTTATTTTTATAAAATTATATACTATTCTTCTCTTTGAATTTCGCATTTTGTTGGTGTTGGCCTTGCCACAGCTTTCTAGAAAAAAAAGTATGCCCCGATCGGACAACGGATGCAAAAGTATTGCTCGTTTAGGTTTAGGTCTCCTTTTTCGTGTGCTTACAGCCACAGTGTGATGAACCGTGTGCCCGAATGATGTAGGTTACCTTCCATGATTCCTTGTGTACCCATAAACCTAGCAGTCTAGGCGTGGTTCATGATATGGTGGGCGAGTCCTCCACTGCGATGGTGTTCGACGCTGTATTGAATGTAACATGCTAGCAGTAGGAGGTACTCGAGGCGGTATCTCAACCATAGGGTAGTATTTATTTTTTATAAAATTATATACTATTCTACTCTTTGAATTTCGCTTTTTGTCGGTGTTGGCCACGCCACAAGCTCTCTAGAAAACAAAAAGTATGCCCTGATCGGACAACGGATGCAAAGTTATGGCTCGTTTTAGGATTAGGTCTGCTTTTTCGTGTGCTTACAGCCACAGTGTGATGAACCATGTGCACGAATGATGTAGGTTACCTTCCATGATTCCTTGTGTACCCATAAACGCGGTAGTCTAGGCGCGGTTCATGATATGGTGGGCGAGTCCTCCACCGCGATGGTGTTCGACGCTGTATTGAATGAAACATGCTAGCAGTAGGAGGTACTCGAGGTGGTATCTCAACCATAGAGTAGTATTTATTTTTTATAAAATTATATACTATTCTTCTCTTTGAATTTCGCTTTTTGTCGATGTTGGCCTTGCCACAAGCTTTCTAGAAAAAAAAGTATGCCCCGATCGGACAACGGATGCAAAAGTCATGCTCGTTTTAGGTTTAGGTCTCCTTTTTCGTGTGCTTACAGCCACAGTGTGATGAACCGTGTGCCCGAATGATGTAGGTTACCTTCCATGATTGCTTGTGTACCCATAAACCTAGCAGTCTAGGTGTGGTTCATGATATGGTGGGCCAGTCCTCCACCGCGATGGTGTTCGACGCTGTATTGAATGTAACATGCTAGCAGTTGGAGGTACTCGAGGCGGTATCTCAACCATAGGGAAGTATTTATTTTTTATAAATTATGAACTATTCAAATCTTTGAATTTCGCTTTTTGTCGATGTTGGCCTCGCTGCAATCTTTCTAGAAAAAAAGTATGTCCCAAATGGACAACGGACGCAAAAGTTATGCTTGTTTAAGGTTATAGGTCTATTTTTTCGTGTGCTTACAGCCACAGTGCGATGAATCGCGTGCCCGAATGATGTGGGTTACCTTCCATGGTTTCTTGTGTGCCCATAAACATAGTAGTCTAGGCGCGGTTCATGATACGGTGGGCGAGTCCTCCACCGCGATGGAGTTCGACACTCTATTGAATGTAACATGCTAGCAGTAGGCGGTACTCGAGGCGGTATCTCAACCATAGGAAAGTATTTATTTTTTATAAAATTATGTACTATTCAACTCTTTGAATTTTGCTTTTTATCGGTGTTGGCCTCACCACAAGCTTTCTAGAAAAAAAGTATGCCCCGATCGGATAACGGATGCAAAAGTTATGCTCGTTTTAGGTTTAGTTCTTCTTTTTGGTGTGCTTACAGCCACAGTGTGATGAACCGTGTGCCCGAATGACGTGGGTTACCTTCCATGATTCCTTGTGTACCCATAAACGCAGCAGTCTAGGCGCGGTTCATGATACGGTGGTCGAGTCCTCCACCACGATGGAGTTCGACACTCTATTGAATGTAACATGCTAGTAGTAGGAGGTACTCGAGGCGGTATCTCAACCATAGGGAAGTATTTATTTTTTATAAAATTATATACTATTCAACCCTTGAATTTTGCTTTTTGTCGGTGTTGGCCTCACCACAAGCTTTCTAGAAAAAAAAGTATGCCCCGATAGGACAACGGATGCAAAAGTTATGCTCGTTTTAGGTTTAGTTCTTCTTTTTCGTGTGCTTACAGCCACAGTGTGATGAACCGTGTGCCCGAATGACGTGGGTTACCTTCCATGATTCCTTGTGTACCCATAAACGCAGCAGTCTAGGCGTGGTTCATGATATGATGGGCGAGTCCTCCACCGCGATGGTGTTCAACGCTGTATTGAATGTAACATGCTAGCAGTAGGAGGTACTCGAGACGGTATCTCAACCATAGGGAATTATTTATTTTTTATAAAATTATATACTATTCTACTCTTTGAATTTCGCATTTTGTCGGTGTTGGCCTTGCCACAAGCTTTCTAGAAAAAAAAAGTATGCCCGATCGGACAACGGATGCAAAAGTTATGCTCGTTTTAGGTTTAGGTCTCCTTTTTCGTGTGCTTACAGCCACAGTGTGATGAACGGTGTGCCCGAATGATGTGGGTTACCTTCCATGATTCCTTGTGTACCATAAACCTAGCAGTCTAGGCGTGGTTCATGATATGGTGGGCGAGTCCTCCACTGCGATGGTGATCGACGCTGTATTGAATGTAACATGCTAGCAGTAGGAGGTACTCCGGGCGGTATCTCAACAATAGGGAAGAATTTATTTTTTATAAATTATGTACTATTCAACTCTTTGAATTTCACTTTTTGTCGATGTTGACCTCGCTGCAATCTTTCTAGAAAAAAAGTATGCCCCAAATGGACAACGGACGCAAAAGTTATGCTTGTTTAGGTTATAGGTGTCCTTTTTCGTGTGCTTACAGCCACAGTGTGATGAATCATGTGCCCGAATGATGTGGGTTACCTTCCATGGTTCCTTGTGTGCCCATAAACGTAGTAGTCTAGGCGCGGTTCATGATACGGTGGGCGAGTCCTCCACCGCGATGGAGTTCCACACTCTATTGAATGTAACATGCTAGTAGTAGGAGGTACTCGAGGCGGTATCTCAACCATAGGGAAGTATTTATTTTTTATAAAATTATATACTATTCAACCCTTTGAATTTTGCTTTTTGTCGGTGTTGGCCTCACCACAAGCTTTCTAGAAAAAAAAGTATGCCCCGATCGGACAAAGGATGCAAAAGTTATGCTCGTTTAGGTTTAGTTCTTCTTTTTCGTGTGCTTACAGCCACAGTGTGATGAACCGTGTGCCCGAATGACGTGGGTTACCTTACATGATTCCTTGTGTACCCATAAACGCAGCAGTCTAGGCGTGGTTCATGATATGATGGGCGAGTCCTCCACCGCGATGGTGTTCAACGCTGTATTGAATGTAACATGCTAGCAGTAGGAGGTACTCGAGACGGTATCTCAACCATAGGGAATTATTTATTTTTTATAAAATTATATACTATTCTACTCTTTGAATTTCGCATTTTGTCGGTGTTGGCCTTGCCACAAGCTTTCTAGAAAAAAAAGTATGCCCCGATCGGACAACGGATGCAAAAGTTATGCTCGTTTTAGGTTTAGGTCTCCTTTTTCGTGTGCTTACAGCCACAGTGTGATGAACCGTGTGCCCGAATGATGTAGGTTACCTTCCATGATTCCTTGTGTCCCCATAAACCTAGCAGTCTAGGCGTGGTTAATGATATGGTGGGCGAGTCCTCCACTGCGATGGTGATCGACGCTGTATTGAATGTAACATGCTAGCAGTAGGAGGTACTCCGGGCGGTATCTCAACAATAGGGAAGTATTTATTTTTTATAAATTATGTACTATTCAACTCTTTGAATTTCACTTTTTGTCGATGTTGACCTCGCTGCAATCTTTCTAGAAAAAAAGTATGCCCCAAATGGACAATGGACGCAAAAGTTATGCTTGTTTTAGGTTATAGGTCTCCTTTTTCGTGTGCTTACAGCCACAGTGTGATGAATCGTGTGCCCGAATGATGTGGGTTACCTTCGATGGTTCCTTGTGTGCCCATAAACGTAGTAGTCTAGGCGCGGTTCAAGATATGGTGGGCGAGTCCTCCATCGCGATGGTGTTCAACGCTGTATTGAATGTAACATGCTAGCAGTAGGAGGTACTCGAGATGGTATCTCAACAATAGGGAATTATTTATTTCTTATAAATTATATACTATTCTTCTCTTTGAATTTCGCATTTTGTCGGTGTTGGCCTTGCCACAAGCTTTCTAGAAAAAAAAGTATGCCCCGATCGGACAACGGATGCAAAAGTCTTGCTCGTTTTAGGTTTAGGTCTCCTTTTTCGTGTGCTTACAGCCACAGTGTGATGAACCGTGTGCCCGAATGATGTAGGTTACCTTCCATGATTCCTTGTGTACCCGTAAACCTAGCAGTCTAGGCGTGGTTCATGATATGGTGGGCGAGTCCTCCACTGCGATGGTGTTCGACGCTGTATTGAATGTAACATGCTAGCAGTAGGAGGTACTCGAGGCGGTATCTCAACCATAGGGTAGTATTTATTTTTTATAAAATTATATACTATTCTACTCTTTGAATCTTGCTTTTTGTCGGTGTTGGCCACGCCACAAGCTTTCTAGAAAAAAAAGTATGCCCCGATCGGACAACGGATGCAAAAGTTATGCTCGTTTTAGGATTAGGTCTGCTTTTTCATGTGCTTACAGCCACAGTGTGATGAACCGTGTGCCCGAATGATGTAGGTTACCTTCCATGATTCCTTGTGTACCCATAAACGCGGTAGTCTAGGCGCGGTTCAGGATATGGTGGGCGAGTCCTCCACCGCGATGGTGTTCAACGTTGTATTGAATGTAACATGCTAGCAGGAGGAGGTACTCCAGGCGGTATCTCAACCATAGGGAAGTATTTATTTTTTATAAATTATGTACTATTCAACTCTTTGAATTTCGCTTTTTGTCGATGTTGGCCTCGCTGCAATCTTTCTAGAAAAAAGGTATGCCCCAAATGGACAACGGACGCAAAAGTTATGCTTGTTTAAGGTTATAGGTCTCCTTTTTCGTGTGCTTACAGCCACAGTGTGATGAATCGTGTGCCCGAATGATGTGGGTTACCTTCCATGGTTCCTTGTGTGCCCATAAACGTAGTAGTCTAGGCGCGGTTCATGATACGGTGGTCGAGTCCTCCACCACGATGGAGTTCGACACTCTATTGAATGTAACATGCTAGTAGTAGGAGGTACTCGAGGCGGTATCTCAACCATAGGGAAGTATTTATTTTTTATAAAATTATATACTATTCAACCCTTTGAATTTTGCTTTTTGTCGGTGTTGGCCTCACCACAAGCTTTCTAGAAAAAAAAGTATGCCCCGATAGGACAACGGATGCAAAAGTTATGCTCGTTTTAGGTTTAGTTCTTCTTTTTCGTGTGCTTACAGCCACAGTGTGATGAACCGTGTGCCCGAATGACGTGGGTTACCTTCCATGATTCCTTGTGTACCCATAAACGCAGCAGTCTAGGCGTGGTTCATGATATGATGGGCGAGTCCTCCACCGCGATGGTGTTCAACGCTGTATTGAATGTAACATGCTAGCAGTAGGAGGTACTCGAGACGGTATCTCAACCATAGGGAATTATTTATTTTTTATAAAATTATATACTATTCTACTCTTTGAATTTCACATTTTGTCGGTGTTGGCCTTGCCACAAGCTTTCTAGAAAAAAAAGTATGCCCCGATCGGACAACGGATGCAAAAGTTATGCTCGTTTTAGGTTTAGGTCTCCTTTTTCGTGTGCTTACAGCCACAGTGTGATGAACCGTGTGCCCGAATGATGTAGGTTACCTTCCATGATTCCTTGTGTACCCATAAACCTAGCAGTCTAGGCGTGGTTCATGATATGGTGGGCGAGTCCTCCACTGCGATGGTGATCGACGCTGTATTGAATGTAACATGCTAGCAGTAGGAGGTACTCCGGGCGGTATCTCAACAATAGGGAAGAATTTATTTTTTATAAATTATGTACTATTCAACTCTTTGAATTTCACTTTTTGTCGATGTTGACCTCGCTGCAATCTTTCTAGAAAAAAAGTACGCCCCAAATGGACAACGGACGCAAAAGTTATGCTTGTTTTAGGTTATAGGTCTCCTTTTTCGTGTGCTTACAGCCACAGTGTGATGAATCGTGTGCCCGAATGATGTGGGTTACCTTCCATGGTTCCTTGTGTGCCCATAAACGTAGTAGTCTAGGCGTGGTTCATGATACGGTGGGCGAGTCCTCCACCGCGATGTTGTTCCACACTCTATTGAATGTAACATGCTAGTAGTAGGAGGTACTCGAGGCGGTATCTCAACCATAGGGAAGTATTTATTTTTTATAAAATTATATACTATTCAACCCTTTGAATTTTGCTTTTTGTCGGTGTTGGCCTCACCACAGGCTTTCTAGAAAAAAAAGTATGCCCCGATCGGACAAAGGATGCAAAAGTTATGCTCGTTTTAGGTTTAGTTCTTCTTTTTCGTGTGCTTACTGCCACAGTGTGATGAACCGTGTGCCCGAATGACGTGGGTTACCTTCCATGATTCCTTGTGTACCCATAAACGCAGCAGTCTAGGCGTGGTTCATGATATGATGGGCGAGTCCTCCACCGCGATGGTGTTCAACGCTGTATTGAATGTAACATGCTAGCAGTAGGAGGTACTCGAGACGGTATCTCAACCATAGGGAATTATTTATTTTTTATAAAATTATATACTATTCTACTCTTTGAATTTCGCATTTTGTCGGTGTTGGCCTTGCCACAAGCTTTCTAGAAAAAAAAAAGTATGCCCCGATCGGACAACGGATGCAAAAGTTATGCTCGTTTTAGGTTTAGGTCTCCTTTTTCGTGTGCTTACAGCCACAGTGTGATGAACCGTGTGCCCGAATGATGTAGGTTACCTTCCATGATTCCTTGTGTCCCCATAAACCTAGCAGTCTAGGTGTGGTTAATGATATGGTGGGCGAGTCCTCCACTGCGATGGTGATCGACGCTGTATTGAATGTAACATGCTAGCAGTAGGAGGTACTCCGGGCGGTATCTCAACAATAGGGAAGTATTTATTTTTTATAAATTATGTACTATTCAACTCTTTGAATTTCACTTTTTGTCGATGTTGACCTCGCTGCAATCTTTCTAGAAAAAAAGTATGCCCCAAATGGACAATGGACGCAAAAGTTATGCTTGTTTTAGGTTATAGGTCTCCTTTTTCGTGTGCTTACAGCCACAGTGTGATGAATCATGTGCCCGAATGATGTGGGTTACCTTCGATGGTTCCTTGTGTGCCCATGAACGTAGTAGTCTAGGCGCGGTTCATGATACGGTGGGCGAGTCCTCCACCGCGATGGAGTTCGACACTCTATTGAATGTAACAAGCTAGCAGTAGGAGGTACTCGAGGCGGTATCTCAACCATAGGGAAGTATTTATTTTTTATAAAATTATATACTATTCAACACTTTGAATTTCGCTTTTTGTCGGTGTTGGCCTCACCACAAGCTTTCAAGAAAAAAAAAGTATGCCCCGATCGGACAACGGATGCAAAAGTTATGCTCGTTTTAGGTTTAGGTCTTCTTTTTTGTGTGCTTACAGCCACAGTGTGATGAACCGTGTGCCCGAATGATGTGGGTTACCTTCCATGATTCCTTGTGTACCCATAAACGCAGAAGTCTAGGCGTGGTTCATGATATGGTGGGCGAGTCCTCCACCGCGATGGTGTTCGACGCTGTATTGAATGTAACATGCTAGCAGTAGGAGGTACTCGAGGCGGTATCTCAACCATAGGGTAGTATTTAATTTTTATAAAATTATATACTATTCTACTCTTTGAATTTCGCTTTTTGTCGGTGTTGGCCACGCCACAAGCTTTCTAGAAAAAAAAGTATGCCTCGATCGGACAACGGATGCAAAAGTTACGCTCGTTTTAGGTTTAGGTCTGCTTTTTCGTGTGCTTACAGCCACAGTGTGATGAACCGTGTGCCCGAATGACGTGGGTTACCTTCCATGATTCCTTGTGTACCCATAAACGCAGCAGTCTAGTCGTGGTTCATGATATGGTGGGCGAGTCCTCCACCGCGATGGTGTTCAACGCTGTATTGAATGTAACATGCTAGCAGTAGGAGGTACTCGAGACGGTATCTCAACCATAGGGAATTATTTATTTTTTATAAAATTATATACTATTCCACTCTTTGAATTTGGATTTTTTCGGTGTTGGCCTTGCCACAAGCTTTCTAGAAAAAAAAAGTATGCCCCGATCGGACAACGGATGCAAAAGTTATGCTCGTTTTAGGTTTAGGTCTTCTTTTTCGTGTGCTTACAGCCACAGTGTGATGAACCGTGTGCCCGAATGATGTAGGTTACCTTCCATGATTCCTTGTGTACCCATAAACCCAGCAGTCTAGGCGTGGTTCATGATATGGTGGGCGAGTCCTCCACTGCGATGGTGATCGACGCTGTATTGAATGTAACATGCTAGCAGTAGGAGGTAGTCCGGGCGGTATCTCAACAATAGGGAAGTATTTATTTTTTATAAATTATGTACTATTCAACTCTTTGAATTTCACTTTTTGTCGATGTTGACCTCGCTGCAATCTTTCTAGAAAAAAAGTATGCCCCAAATGGACAATGGACGCAAAAGTTATGCTTGTTTTAGGTTATAGGTCTCCTTTTTCATGTGCTTACAGCCACAGTGTGATGAATCGTGTGCCCGAATGATGTGGGTTACCTTCCATGGTTCCTTGTGTGCCCATAAACGTAGTAGTCTAGGCGCGGTTCATGATACGGTGGGCGAGTCCTCCACCGCGATGGAGTTCGACACTCTATTGAATGTAACAAGCTAGCAGTAGGAGGTACTCGAGGCGGTATCTCAACCATAGGGAAGTATTTATTTTTTATAAAATTATATACTATTCAACTCTTCGAATTTCGCTTTTTGTCGGTGTTGGCCTCACCACAAGCTTTCTAGAAAAAAAAAGTATGCCCCGATCGGACAACGGATGCAAAAGTTATGCTCGTTTAGGTTTAGGTCTTCTTTTTCGTGTGCTTACAGCCACAGTGTGATGAACCGTGTGCCCGAATGATGTGGGTTACCTTCCATGATTCCTTGTGTACCCATAAACCCAGCAGTCTAGGCGTGGTTCATGATATGGTGGGCGAGTCCTCGCCTGCGATGGTGATCGACGCTGTATTGAATGTAACAAGCTAGCAGTAGGAGGTACTCGAGGCGGTATCTCAACCATAGGGAAGTATTTATTTTTTATAAAATTATATACTATTCAACTCTTCGAATTTGCTTTTTGTCGGTGTTGGCCTCACCACAAGCTTTCTAGAAAAAAAAGTATGCCCCGATCGGACAACGGATGCAAAAGTTATGCTCGTTTTAGGTTTAGGTCTTCTTTTTCGTGTGCTTACAGCCACAGTGTGATGAACCGTGTGCCGAATGATGTGGGTTACCTTCCATGATTCCTTGTGTACCCATAAACGCAGCAGTCTAGGCGTGGTTCATGAAATGGTGGGCGAGTCCTCCACCGCGATGGTGTTCGACGCTGTATTGAATGTAACAAGCTAGCAGTAGGAGGTACTCGAGGCGGTATCTCAACATAGGGTAGTATTTATTTTTTATAAAATTATATACTATTCTACTCTTTGAATTTCGCTTTTTGTCGGTGTTGGCCACGCCACAAGCTTTCTAGAAAAAAAAGTATGCCTCGATCGGACAACGGATGCAAAAGTTATGCTCGTTTAGGTTTAGGTCTGCTTTTTCGTGTGCTTATAGCTACAGTGTGATGAACCGTGTGCCCGAATGATGTAGGTTACCCTCCATGATTCCTTGTGTACCCATAAACCTAGCAGTCTAGGCGCGGTTCAAGATATGGTGGGCGAGTCCTCCACCGTGATGGTGTTCGACGCTGTATTGAATGTAACATGCTAGCAGTAGGAGGTACTCGAGGCGGTATCTCAACCATAGGGAAGTATTTATTTTTATAAATATACTATTCTTCTCTTTGAATTTCGCTTTTTGTCGGTGTTGGCCTTGCCACAACCTTTCTAGACAAAAAAGTATGCAGTGATCAGACAACGGATGTAAAAGTTATGCTCATTTTAGGTTTTGGTCTCCTTTTTCGTGTGCTTACAGCCACGGTGTGATGAACCGCGTGCCCGAATGAAGTGGGTTACCTTCCATAGTTCTTTGTGTACCCATAAACGCGGTAGTCTAGGCGCGGTTCATGATATGGTGGGCGAGTCCTCCACCGCGATGGAGTTCGACACTATATTGAATGTAACATACTAGCAGTAAGAGGTACTCGGGGCGGTATCTCAACCATAGGGAAGTATATATTTTTTACAAAATTATATACTATTATACTCTTTGAATTTCACTTTTTGTCCGTGTTGGCCTCGTCGCAAGCTTTCTAGAAAAAAGTATTCCCCGGACAGACAACGAACGCAAAAGATACACTTGTTTTGGTTAAAGGTCCCCTTTTCGTGTGCTTACACCCACGGTGTGCTGAACCACGTGTTCGAGGGATGTGGTTAACCTTCCATGGTTCCTTGTGTACCCATGACTCGGTAGTCTAGGCGCGATTCATGATACGGTGGGCGAGTCCTCCACCGTGATGAAGTTCGACGCTATATTGAATGTAACATGCTAGCAGTAGGATGTACTCGAGACGGTATCTCAACAATAGGGAAGTATTTATTTTTTATAAAATTATATACTATTCTTCTCTTTGAATTTCGCTTTTTTTTGTCACTGTTGGCCTTGCCACAACCTTTCTAGAAAAAATAGTATGTACTGATCAGACAACGGATGTAAAAGTTATGCTTGTTTTAGGTTTAGGTCTCCTTTTTCATGTGCTTACAGCCACGGTGTGATGAACCGCATGCCCGAATGAAGTGGTTTACCTTCCCTGGTTCCTTGTGTACCCATAAACTCGGTAGTCTAGGCGCGATTCATGATACGGTGGGCGAGTCCTCCACCGTGATGAAGTTCGACGCTATATTGAATGTAACATACTAGCAGTAAGAGGTACTCGGGGCGGTATCCCAACCATAGGGAAGTATATATTTTTATAAAATTATATACTATTCTACACTTTGAATTTCACTTTTGTCCATGTTGGCCTCGCCGCAAGCTTTCTAGAAAAAAAGTATTCCCCGGACGGACAACGAACGCAAAAGTTACACTTGTTTTTGGTTAAAGGTCCCCTTTTTCGTGTGCTTACACCCACGGTGTGCTGAACCACGTGTTCGAGGGATGTGGTTTACCTTCCATGGTTCCTTGTGTACCCATCAACTCGGTAGTCTAGGCGCGGTTCATAATACGGTGGGCGAGTCCTCCACCGCGATGGAGTTTGACGCTGTACTGAATATAACATGCTCGCAGTAGGAGGTACTCGGGGCAGAATCTCAACCATAGGGAAGTATTTATTTTGTAAAAAATTATATACTATTCAACTCTTTGAATTTCTGCTTTTTGTCAGTGTTGGCCTCGCCAGCAAGCTTTCTACAAAAAAAAGTATGCCCTGATCGGACAATGGATGCAAAAGTTATGCTCGTTTTAGGTTTAGGTCTCCTTTTTCGTGTGCTTACAGCCACGGTGTGATGAACCGCGTGCCCAAATGATGTGGGTTACCTTCCATAGTTCTTGTGTACCCATAACGCGATAGTCTAGGCGCGGTTCATGATATGGTGGGCGAGTCCTCCACCGCGATGGAGTTCGACACTGTATTGAATGTAACATGCTAGCAGTAGGAGGTACCCGAGATGGTATCTCAACCATAGGGAAGTATATATTTTTTATAAAATTATATACTATTCTACTCTTTGAATTTCGCTTTTTGTCGGTGTTGGCCACGCCACAAGCTTTCTGGAAAAAAAAAAGTATGCCCCGATCGGACAACGGATGCAAAAGTTATGCTCGTTTTAGGTTTAGGTCTCCTTTTTCGTGTGCTTACAGCCACAGTGTGATGAACCGTGTGCCCGAATGATGTAGGTTACCTTCCATGATTCCTTGTGTACCCATAAACCTAGCAGTATAGGCGCGATTCATGATATGGTGGGCGAGTCCACCGCGATGGTGTTCGACGCTGTATTGAATGTAACATGCTAGCAGTAGGAGGTACTCAAGACGGTATCTCAACCATAGGGAAGTATTTATTTTTTATAAAATTATATACTATTCTTCTCTTTGAATTTCACTTTTTGTCAGTGTTGGCCTTGCCACAACCTTTCTAGAAAAAATAGTATGTACTGATCAGACAACGGATGTAAAAGTTATGCTCGTTTTAGGTTTAGGTCTCCTTTTTCGTGTGCTTAGAGCCACGGTGTGATGAACCGTGTGCCCGAATGATGTAGGTTACCTTCCATGATTCCTTGTGTACCCATAAACCTAGCAGTATAGGCGCGATTCATGATATGATGGGCGAGTCCTCCACCGCGATGGTGTCAACGCTGTATTGAATGTAACATGCTAGCAGTAGGAGGTACTCGAGACGGTATCTCAACCATAGGGAATTATTTATTTTTTATAAAATTATATACTATTCTACTCTTGAATTTCGCATTTTGTCGGTGTTGGCCTTGCCACAAGCTTTCTAGAAAAAAAAAGTATGCCCCCGATCGGACAACGGATGCAAAAGTTATGCTCGTTTTAGGTTTAGGTCTCCTTTTTCGTGTGCTTACAGCCACAGTGTGATGAACCGTGTGCCCGAATGATGTAGGTTACCTTCCATGATTCCTTGTGTCCCCATAAACCTAGCAGTCTAGGCGTGGTTAATGATATGGCGGGCGAGTCCTCCACTGCGATGGTGATCGACGCTGTATTGAATGTAACATGCTAGCAGTAGGAGGTACTCGGGCGGTATCTCAACAATAGGGAAGTATTTATTTTTTATAAATTATGTACTATTCAACTCTTTGAATTTCACTTTTTGTCGATGTTGACCTCGCTGCAATCTTTCTAGAAAAAAAGTATGCCCCAAATGGACAATGGACGCAAAGTTATGCTTGTTTTAGGTTATAGGTCTCCTTTTTCGTGTGCTTACAGCCACAGTGTGACGAATCGTGTGCCCGAATGATGTGGGTTACCTTCGATGGTTCCTTGTGTGCCCATAAACGTAGTAGTCTAGGCGCGGTTCATGATACGGTGGGCGAGTCCTCCACCGCGATGGAGTTCGACACTCTATTGAATGTAACAAGCTAGCAGTAGGAGGTACTCGAGGCGGTATCTCAACCATAGGGAAGTATTTATTTTTTATAAAATTATATACTATTCAACTCTTTGAATTTCGCTTTTTGTCGGTGTTGGCCTCACCACAAGCTTTCAAGAAAAAAAAAGTATGCCCCGATCGGACAACGGATGCAAAAGTTATGCTCGTTTTAGGTTTAGGTCTTCTTTTTTGTGTGCTTACAGCCACAGTGTGATGAACCGTGTGCCCGAATGATGTGGGTTACCTTCCATGATTCCTTGTGTACCCATAAACGCAGAAGTCTAGGCGTGGTTCATGATATGGTGGGCGAGTCCTCCACCGCGATGGTGTTCGACGCTGTATTGAAGTAACATGCTAGCAGTAGGAGGTACTCGAGGCGGTATCTCAACCATAGGGTAGTATTTAATTTTTATAAAATTATATACTATTCTACTCTTTGAATTTCGCTTTTTGTCGGTGTTGGCCCACGCCACAAGCTTTCTAGAAAAAAAGTATGCCTCGATCGGACAACGGATGCAAAAGTTACGCTCGTTTTAGGTTTAGGTCTGCTTTTTCGTGTGCTTACAGCCACAGTGTGATGAACCGTGTGCCCGAATGACGTGGGTTACCTTCCATGATTCCTTGTGTACCCATAAACGCAGTAGTCTAGTCGTGGTTCATGATATGGTGGGCGAGTCCTCCACCGCGATGGTGTTCAACGCTGTATTGAATGTAACATGCTAGCAGTAGGAGGTACTCGAGACGGTATCTCAACCATAGGGAATTATTTATTTTTTATAAAATTATATACTATTCCACTCTTTGAATTTGGATTTTTTCGGTGTTGGCCTTGCCACAAGCTTTCTAGAAAAAAAAGTATGCCCCGATCGGACAACGGATGCAAAAGTTATGCTCGTTTTAGGTTTAGGTCTTCTTTTTCGTGTGCTTATAGCCACAGTGTGATGAACCGTGTGCACGAATGATGTAGGTTACCTTTCATGATTCCTTGTGTACCCATAAACCCAGCAGTCTAGGCGTGGTTCATGATATGGTGGGCGAGTCCTCCACTGCGATGGTGATCGACGCTGTATTGAATGTAACATGCTAGCAGTAGGAGGTACTCCGGGCGGTATCTCAACAATAGGGAAGTATTTATTTTTTATAAATTATGTACTATTCAACTCTTTGAATTTCACTTTTTGTCGATGTTGACCTCGCTGCAATCTTTCTAGAAAAAAAGTATGCCCCAAATGGACAATGGACGCAAAAGTTATGCTTGTTTTAGGTTATAGGTCTCCTTTTTCATGTGCTTACAGCCACAGTGTGATGAATCGTGTGCCCGAATGATGTGGGTTACCTTCCATGGTTCCTTGTGTGCCCATAAACGTAGTAGTCTAGGTGCGGTTCATGATACGGTGGGCGAGTCCTCCACCGCGATGGAGTTCGACACTCTATTGAATGTAACAAGCTAGCAGTAGGAGGTACTCGAGGCGGTATCTCAACCCATAGGGAAGTATTTATTTTTTATAAAATTATATACTATTCAACTCTTCGAATTTCGCTTTTTGTCGGTGTTGGCCTCACCACAAGCTTTCTAGAAAAAAAAGTATGCCCCGATCGGACAACGGATGCAAAAGTTATGCTCGTTTTAGGTTTAGGTCTTCTTTTTCGTGTGCTTACAGCCACAGTGTGATGAACCGTGTGCCCGAATGATGTGGGTTACCTTCCATGATTCCTTGTGTACCCATAAACCCAGCAGTCTAGGCGTGGTTCATGATATGGTGGGCGAGTCCTCCACTGCGATGGTGATCGACGCTGTATTGAATGTAACATGCTAGCAGTAGGAGGTACTCCGGGCGGTATCTCAACAATAGGGAAGTATTTATTTTTTATAAATTATGTACTATTCAACTCTTTGAATTTCACTTTTTGTCGATGTTGACCTCGCTGCAATCTTTCTAGAAAAAAAGTATGCCCCAAATGGACAATGGACGCAAAAGTTATGCTTGTTTTAGGTTATAGGTCTCCTTTTCATGTGCTTACAGCCACAGTGTGATGAATCGTGTGCCCGAATGATGTGGGTTACCTTCCATGGTTCCTTGTGTGCCCATAAACGTAGTAGTCTAGGCGCGGTTCATGATACGGTGGGCGAGTCCTCCACCGCGATGGAGTTCGACACTCTATTGAATGTAACAAGCTAGCAGTAGGAGGTACTCGAGGCGGTATCTCAACCATAGGGAAGTATTTATTTTTTATAAAATTATATACTATTCAACTCTTCGAATTTTGTTTTTGTCGGTGTTGGCCTCACCACAAGCTTTCTAGAAAAAAAAAGTATGCCCCGATCGGACAACGGATGCAAAAGTTATGCTCGTTTTAGGTTTAGGTCTTCTTTTTCGTGTGCTTACAGCCACAGTGTGATGAACCGTGTGCCCGAATGATGTGGGTTACCTTCCATGATTCCTTGTGTACCCATAAACGCAGCAGTCTAGGCGTGGTTCATGAAATGGTGGGCGAGTCCTCCACCGCGATGGTGTTCGACGCTGTATGAATGTAACAAGCTAGCAGTAGGAGGTACTCGAGGCGGTATCTCAACATAGGGTAGTATTTATTTTTTATAAAATTATATACTATTCTACTCTTTGAATTTCGCTTTTTGTCGGTGTTGGCCACGCCACAAGCTTTCTAGAAAAAAAAGTATGCCTCGATCGGACAACAGATGCAAAAGTTATGCTCGTTTTAGGTTTAGGTCTGCTTTTTCTCGTGTGCTTATAGCTACAGTGTGATGAACCGTGTGCCCGAATGATGTAGGTTACCTTCCATGATTCCTTGTGTACCCATAAACCTAGCAGTCTAGGCGCGGTTCAAGATATGGTGGGCGAGTCCTCCACCGTGATGGTGTTCGACGCTGTATTGAATGTAAACATGCTAGCAGTAGGAGGTACTCGAGGCGGTATCTCAACCATAGGGAAGTATTTATTTTTTATAAAATATACTATTCTTCTCTTTGAATTTCGCTTTTTGTCGGTGTTGGCCTTGCCACAACCTTTCTAGACAAAAAAGTATGCACTGATCAGACAACGGATGTAAAAGTTATGCTCATTTTAGGTTTTGGTCTCCTTTTTCGTGTGCTTACAGCCACGGTGTGATGAACCGCGTGCCCGAATGAAGTGGGTTACCTTCCATAGTTCTTTGTGTACCCATAAACGCGGTAGTCTAGGCGCGGTTCATGATATGGTGGGCGAGTCCTCCACCGCGATGGAGTTCGACACTATATTGAATGTAACATACTAGCAGTAAGAGGTACTCGGGGCGGTATCCCAACCATAGGGAAGCATATATTTTTTATAAAATTATATACTATTCTACACTTTGAATTTCACTTTTTGTCCATGTTGGCCTCGCCGCAAGCTTTCTAGAAAAAAAGTATTCCCCGGACGGACAACGAACGCAAAAGTTACACTTGTTTTTGGTTAAAGGTCCCCTTTTTGTGTGCTTACACCCACGGTGTGCTGAACCACGTGTTCGAGGGATGTGGTTTACCCTTCCATGGTTCCTTGTGTACCCATCACTACTCGGTAGTCTAGGCGCGGTTCATAATACGGTGGGCGAGTCCTCCACCGCGATGGAGTTTGACGCTGTACTGAATATAACATGCTCGCAGTAGGAGGTACTCGGGGCAGATCTCAACCATAGGGAAGTATTATTTTGTAAAAAATTATTACTATTCAACTCTTTGAATTTCGCTTTTTGTCAGTGTTGGCCTCGCCGCAAGCTTTCTACAAAAAAAGTATGCCCTGATCGGACAATGGATGCAAAAGTTATGCTCGTTTTAGGTTTAGGTCTCCTTTTTCGTGTGCTTACAGCCACGGTGTGATGAACCGCGTGCCCGAATGATGTGGGTTACCTTCCATAGTTCTTTGTGTACCCATAAACGCGGTAGTCTAGGCGCGGTTCATGATATGGTGGGCGAGTCCTCCACCGCGATGGAGTTCGACACTGTATTGAATGTAACATGCTAGCAGTAGGAGGTACCCGAGATGGTATCTCAACCATAGGGAAGTATATATTTTTTATAAATTATATACTATTCTACTCTTTGAATTTCGCTTTTTGTCGGTGTTGGCCACGCCACAAGCTTTCTGGAAAAAAAAAGTATGCCCCGATCGGACAACGGTTGCAAAAGTTATGCTCGTTTTAGGTTTAGGTCTCCCTTTTTTCGTGTGCTTACAGCCACAGTGTGATGAACCGTGTGCCCGAATGATGTAGGTTACCTTCCATGATTCCTTGTGTACCCATAAACCTAGCAGTATAGGCGCGATTCATGATATGGTGGGCGAGTCCACCGCGATGGTGTTCGACGCTGTATTGAATGTAACATGCTAGCAGTAGGAGGTACTCAAGACGGTATCTCAACCATAGGGAAGTATTTATTTTTTATAAAATTATATACTATTCTTCTCTTTGAATTTCACTTTTTGTCAGTGTTGGCCTTGCCACAACCTTTCTAGAAAAAATAGTATGTACTGATCAGACAACGGATGTAAAAGTTATGCTCGTTTTAGGTTTAGGTCTCCTTTTTCGTGTGCTTACGCGCACGTGTGATGAACCGTGTGCCCGAATGATTAGGTTACCTTCCATGATTCCTTGTGTACCCATAAACTCGCAGTATAGGCAGCGATTCATGATATGGTGGGCGAGTCCACCGCGATGGTGTTCGACGCTGATATTGAATGTAACATGCTAGCAGTAGGAGGTACTCAAGACGGTATCTCAACCATAGGGAAGTATTTATTTTTTATAAAATTATATACTATTCTTCTCTTTGAATTTCACTTTTTGTCAGTGTTGGCCTTGCCACAACCTTTCTAGAAAAAATAGTATGTACTGATCAGACAACGGATGTAAAAGTTATGCTCGTTTTAGGTTTAGGTCTCCTTTTTCGTGTGCTTAGAGCCACGTGTGATGAACCGTGTGCCTGAATGATGTAGGTTCCCTTCCATGATTCCTGTGTACCCATAAACCTAGCAGCATAAGGCGCGATTCACTGATACTGGTGGGCGAGTCCACCGCGATGGTGTTCGACGCTGTATTGAATGTAACATGCTAGCAGTAGGAGGTACTCAAGACCGGTATCTCAACCATAGGGAAGTATTTATTTTTTATAAAATTATATACTACTTCTTCTCTTTGAATTTCACTTTTGTCAGTGTGGCCTTGCCACAACCTTTCTAGAAAAAATCGTATGTACTGATCGGACAACGGATGCAAAAGTTATGCTCGTTTTAGGTTTAGGTCTCCTTTTTCGTGTGCTTACAGCCACGTGTGATGAACCGCGTGCCCGAATGAAGTGGGTTACCTTCCATGATTCTTGTGTACCCATAAACGAGTCTAGGCGCGGTTCATGATATGGTGGGCGAGTCCTCCACCGCGATGGAGTCGACATGTATTGAATGTAACATGCTAGCAGTAGGAGGTACTCGAGGGGTATCTCAACATAGGGAAGTATTTATTTTTTATAAAATTATACTATTCAACTCTTTGAATTTCACTTTTTGTCGATGTTGGCCTCGCCACAAGCTTTCTAGAAAAAAAGTATGCCCCGACGGACAACGCAAAAGTTATGCTTGTTTTAGGTTAGGTCTCCTTTTTCGTGTGCTTACAGCCACAGTGTGATGAACGTGTGCCCAATGATGTGGTCCTTCCATGGTTCCTTGTGTACCCATAAACCTAGCAGTCTAGGCGCGTTCATGATACGGTGGGCGAGTCCACCGCGATGGTGTTCGACGCTATTGAATGTAACATGCTAGCAGTAGGAGGTACTCGAGGCGGTATCTCAACCATAGGGAAGTATTTATTTTTTATAAAATTATATACTATTCTCTTTGAATTTTGCTTTTTGGTGTTGGCCTCCACAAGCTTTCTAGAAAAAAAGTATGCCCCGATCGGACAACGGATGCAAAAGTTATGCTCGTTTTAGGTTTAGGTCTCTTTTTCGTGTGCTTACAGCCACAGTGTGATGAACCGTGTGCCCGAATGATGTGGGTTACCTTCCATGATTCCTTGTGTACCCATAAACGCAGTCTAGGCGTGGTTCATGATGGTGGGCGAGTCCTCCACCGCGATGGTTCGACGCTGTATTGAATGTAACATGCTAGCAGTAGGAGGTACTCGAGGCGGTATCTCAACATAGGGAAGTATTTATTTTTTATAAAATTATATACTATTCTACTCTTTGAATTTCGCTTTTTGTCGGTGTTGGCCTGCCACAAGCTTTCTAGAAAAAGTATGTCGATCGGACAAGGATGCAAAAGTTATGCTCGTTTTAGGTTTAGGTCTCTTTTTCGTGTGCTTACAACAGTGTGATGAACCGTGCCCGAATGATGGTTACCTTCCATGATTCCTTGTGTACCCATAACCGGTAGTCTAGGCGCGTTCATATGGTGGGCGAGTCCTCCACCGTGATGGTTCGACGCTGTATTGAATGTAACATGCTAGCAGTAGGAGGTACTCAGGCGGTATCTCAACCATAGGGAAGTATATATTTTTATAAAATATATCTATTCACTTTGAATTTCGCTTTTTGTCGTGTTGGCCTCGCCACAACTTTCTAGAAAAAAAGTATGCCGACGGACAACGAAAAAAGTTACTTTTGGTTTAGTCCCTTTTTCGTGTGCTTACAGCCACGGTGATGAACCACGTGCCCGAATGATGGTTACCTTCCATGTTCTTGTGTACCCATAAACGCGGTAGTAGGCGCGGTTCATGATATGGTGGGCGAGTCCTCCACCGCGATGGAGTTCGACGCTGTATGAATGTAACATGCTAGCAGTAGAGGTACTCGGGGCGATCTCAACCATAGGGAAGTATTTATTTTTAAAAATATACTATTCACTCTTTGAATTTCACTTTTTGTCATGTTGGCCTCGCCGCAAGCTTTCTAGAAAAAAAAGTATGCCCTGATCGGACAACGGCAAAAGTTATGCTCGTTTTAGGTTAGGTCTCCTTTTTGTGTGCTTACAGCCACGGTGTGATGAACCGTGTCGAATGATGTGGGTTACCTTCCATGGTTCCTTGTGTACCCATAAACGTAGTCTAGGCGCGGTTCATGAATACGGTGGGCGAGTCCTCCACCGCGATGGAGTTCGACGCTGTATTGAATGTAACATGCTAGTAGTAGGAGGTACTCGAGGCGATCTCAACCATAGGGAAGTATTTATTTTTATAAAATTATATACTATTCAACTCTTGAATTTCGCTTTTTGTCGTGTTGGCCTCACCACAGCTTTCTAGAAAAAAAAGTATGCCCCGATCGGACAACGGATGCAAAAGTTATGCTCGTTTTAGGTTTAGGTCTTCTTTTTCGTGTGCTTACAGCCACAGTGTGATGAACCGTGTGCCCGAATGATGTGGGTTACCTTCCATGATTCCTTGTGTACCCATAAACGCAGTCTAGGCGTGGTTCATGATATGGTGGGCGAGTCCTCCACCGCGATGGTTCGACACTGTATTGAATGTAACATGCTAGCAGTAGGAGGTACTCGAGGCGGTATCTCAACCATAGGGAAGTATTATTTTTATAAAATTATATACTATTACTCTTTGAATTTTTTTTTTTGTCGGTGTTGGCCACGCCACAAGCTTTCTAGAAAAAAAAGTATGCCCGATCGGACAACGGTGCAAAAGTTATGCTCGTTTTAGGTTTAGGTCTCTTTTTCGTGTGCTTAGCCACAGTGTGATGAACCGTGTGCCCGAATGATGTAGGTTACCTTCCATGATTCCTTGTGTACCCATAAACTAGCAGTCTAGGCGCGATTCATGATATGGTGGGCGAGTCCTCCACCGATGGTGTTCGACGCTGTATGAATGTAACATGCTAGCAGTAGGAGGTACTCGGGCGGTATCTCAACCATAGGGAGTAGTATTTATTTTTTATAAAATATACTATTCTTCTCTTTGAATTTTGCTTTTTGTCAGTGTTGGCCTTGCCACAACCTTTCTAGAAAAAAGTATGCACTGATCACAACGGATGTAAAAGTTATGCTCATTTTAGGTTTAGGTCTCCTTTTTCGTGTGCTTACAGCCACGGTGATGAACCGCGTGCCCGAATAAAGTGGGTTACCTTCCATATTCCTTTGTACCCATAAACGCGCAGTCTAGGCGCGGTTCATGATATGGTGGGCGAGTCCTCCACCGCGATGGTGTTCGACACTGTATTGAATGTAACATGCTAGTAGTAGGAGGTACTCGACGGTATCTCAACCATAGGGAAGTATTTTTTTTTATAAAATATACTATTCAACTCTTTGAATTTCGCTTTTTGTCGGTGTTGGCCTCACACAAGCTTTCTAGAAAAAAAAATTATGCCCCGATCGACAACGGATGCAAAAGTTATGCTCGTTTTAGGTTTAGGTCTTCTTTTTCGTGTGCTTACAGCCACAGTGTGATGAACCGTGTGCCCGAATGATGTGGGTTACCTTCCATGATTCCTTGTGTACCCATAAACGCAGCAGTCTAGGCGTGGTTCATGATATGGTGGGCGAGTCCTCCACCGCGATGGTGTTCGACGCTGTATTGAATGTAACATGCTAGCAGTAGGAGGTACTCGAGGCGTATCTCAACATAGGGAGTATTTATTTTTTATAAATTATATACTATTCTACTCTTTGAATTTTTCTTTTTGTTGGTGTTGGCCACGCCACAACTTTCTAGAAAAAAAAGTATGTCGATCGGACAACGGATGCAAAAGTTATGCTCGTTTTAGGTTTAGGTCTCTTTTTCGTGTGCTTATAGCCACATGTGATGAACCGTGTGCCCGAATGATGTAGGTTACCTTCCATGATTTTTGTGTACCCATAAACCTAGCATCTAGGCGGTTCAGATATGGTGGGCGAGTCTCCACCGTAATGGTGTTCGACATGTATTGAATGTAACATGCTAGCAGTAGGAGGTACTCGAGGCGGTATCTCAACCATAGGGAAGTATTTATTTTTTACAAAATATACTATTCTTCTCTTTGAATTTCGCTTTTTGTCAGTGTTGGCCTTGCCACACCTTTCTAGAAAAAAAGTATGCCTGATCGACAACGGATGTAAAAGTTATGCTCATTTTAGGTTTTGGTCTCCTTTTTCGTGTGCTTACAGCCACGGTGATGAACCGCGTGCCCGAATGAAGTGGGTCCTTCCATATTCTTTGTACCCATAAACGCGGTAGTCTAGGCGCGGTTCATGATATGGTGGGCGAGTCGTCCACCGCGATGGAGTTCGACGTTGTATTGAATGTAACATGCTAGCAGTAGAGGTACTCGGGCGGTATCTCAACCATAGGGAAGTATTTATTTTTTATAAAATTATGTACTATTCACTCTTGAATTTCGCTTTTTGTCGTGTTGGCCTCGTGCAATCTTTCTAGAAAAAAGTATGCCCATGGACAACGGACGCAAAAGTTATGCTTGTTTTAGGTTATAGGTCTCCTTTTTCGTGTGCTTACAGCCACAGTGTGATGAATCGTGTGCCCGAATGATGGGTTACCTTCCATGGTTCCTTGTGTGCCCATAAACGTAGTAGTCTAGGCGCGGTTCATGATACGGTGGGCGAGTCCTCCACCGCGATGGAGTTCGACACTATATTGAATGTAACATGCTAGCAGTAGAGTACTCGAGGCGGTATCTCAACCATAGGGAAGTATATTTTTTATAAAATTATATACTATTCTACTCTTTGAATTTCGCTTTTGTCAGTGTTGGCCTTGCCACAAGCTTTCTAGAAAAAAGTATACGACAACGAACGCAAAAGTTACTTGTTTTTGGTTTAGGTCCTTTTTCGTGTGCTTACCCACGGTGTGCTGAACCGTGTTCGATGTGGTTACCTTCCATGGTTCCTTGTGTACCCATAACTCGGTAGTCTAGGCGCGGTTCATGATACGGTGGGCGAGTCCTCCACCGATGGTTCGACGCTGTATTGAATGTAATGCTAGCAGTAAGGAGGTACTCGGGCGATCTCAACCATAGGGAAGTATTTTTTTTAAAAATTATATACTATTCTACTCTTTGAATTTCGCTTTTGTCCGTGTTGGCCTCGCCGCAAGCTTTCTAGAAAAAAAGTATGCCCGATCGGACGGATGCAAAAGTTATGCTCGTTTTAGGTTAGGTCTCCTTTTTCGTGTGCTTACAGCCACGTGTGATGAACCGTGTTGATGTGGGTTACCTTCCATGGTTCCTTGTGTACCCATTAACCTAGTCTAGGCGGTTCATGATATGGTGGGCGAGTCCTCCACCGCGATGGAGTTCGACGCGTATGAATTAACATGCTAGCAGTAGGAGGTACTCGAGGCGTATCTCAACCATAGGGAAGTATTTATTTTTTATAAAATTATATACTATTCAACTCTTTGAATTTCGCTTTTGTCAGGTTTGGCCTCGCCGCAAGCTTTCTAGAAAAAAAAATATGCCCGATCGGACAATGGATGCAAAAGTTATGCTCGTTTTAGGTTTAGGTCTCTTTTTCGTGTGCTTACAGCCACGTGTGATGAACCGTGCCCGAATGATGTGGGTTACCTTCCATGGTTCCTTGTGTACCCATAAACGCAGCTAGGCGTGGTTCATGATATGGTGGGCGAGTCCTCCACCGCGATGGGTGCGACGCTGTATTGAATGTAACATGCTAGCAGTAGGAGTACTCGAGGCGGTATCTCAACATAGGGAAGTATTTATTTTTTATAAAATTATATACTATTCAACTCTTTGAATTTCGCTTTTTGTCGGTGTTGGCCACCCACAAGCTTTCTAGAAAAAAAAGTATGCCCGATCGGACAACGGATGCAAAAGTTATGCTCGTTTTAGGTTTAGGTCTTCTTTTTCGTGTGCTTACAGCCACAGTGTGATGAACCGTGTGCCCGAATGATGTGGGTTACCTTCCATGATTCCTTGTGTACCCATAACGCAGCAGTCTAGCGCGGTTCATGATATGGTGGGCGAGTCCTCCACCGCGATGGTGTTCGACGCTGTATTGAATGTAACATGCTACAGTAGGAGGTACTCGAGGCGGTATCTCAACCATAGGGAAGTTTATTTTTTATAAAATATACTATTCTTCTCTTTGAATTTCGCTTTTTGTCGGTGTTGGCCTTGCCACAACCTTTCTAGACAAAAAGTATGCACTGATCAGACAACGGATGTAAAGTTATGCTCATTTTAGGTTTTGGTCTCCTTTTTTGTGCTTACAGCCACGGTGTGATGAACCGCGTGC
>MU847865.1:0-28674 GCA_032690845.1 Eleusine coracana subsp. coracana
CCTTGTGTACCCATAAACGCGGTAGTGTACGCGCGTTTCATGATATGGTGGGCGAGTCCTCCACCGCGATGGAGTTCAACGCTATATTGAATGTAAGATGCTAGCAGTAGGAGGTACTCGGGGCGGTATCTCAACCATAGGGAAGTATTTATTTTTCATAAAATTATGTACTATTCTATCTTTGATTTTTGCTTTTTTTCGATGGCCTCACCGCGAGCTTCTAGAAAAATAAAGTATGCACCGATCGGACAACTGGAGCAAAAGTTACTGCTGTTTTAGGTTATAGGTCTCCTTTTCATATGCTTACACCCACGGTGTATGACCGCATGGTCGAGGGATGTGGGTTACCTTCCATGGTTCCTTGTGTCCCCATAAACTCGGTAGTCTAGGCGTGGTTCATGATACGTGGGCGGGTCCTCCACCGCGATGGAGTTCACAGCCGTATTGAATATAACATGCGCGTAGTAGGAGGTATGCGCGGCAGCATCTCAACCATAGGGATTATTATTTTGTATAAATTATATACTATTCTACTCTTTGAATTTCTCTTTTGTCGATATTGGCCTCGCTGCAAGCTTTCTAGAAAAAAAAAGTATGCACCGATCGGACAATGGATGCAAAGGTTATGCTCGTTTTAGGTTATAGGTCTCCTTTTTCATGTGCTTACATCCATGGTGTAATGAACCGCGTGCCCGAATCATGTGGGTTACCTTCCATAGTTCCTTGTGTACCCATAAACTGCGGTAGTGTACGCGCGTTTCATGATATGGTGGGCGAGTCCTCCACCGCGATGGAGTTCAACGCTATATTGAATGTAAGATGCTAGCAGTAGGAGGTACTCGGGGCGGTATCTCAACCATAGGGAAGTATTTATTTTTCATAAAATTATGTACTATTCTATTCTTTGATTTTTGCTTTTTTTCGATGTTGGCCTCACCGCGAGCTTTCTAGAAAAAAAAAGTATGCACCGATCGGACAATGGATGCAAAAGTTATGCTCGTTTTAGGTTATAGGTCTCCTTTTTCATATGCTTACACCCACGGTGTAATGAACCGCATGGCCGAGGGATGTGGGTTACCTTCCATGGTTCCTTGTGTCCCCATAAACTCGGTAGTCTAGGCGTGGTTCATGATACAGGTGGGCGGGTCCTCCACCGCGATGGAGTTCAACGCCGTATTGAATATAACATGCGCGTAGTAGGAGGTATGCGCGGCAGCATCTCAACCATAGGGATTATTTATTTTGTATAAAATTATATACTATTCTACTCTTTGAATTTCTCTTTTTGTCGATATTGGCCTCGCTGCAAGCTTTCTAGAAAAAAAAAAGTATGCACCGATCGGACAATGGATGCAAAGGTTATGCTCGTTTTAGGTTATAGGTCTCCTTTTTCATGTGCTTACATCCATGGTGTAATGAACCGCGTGCCCGAATCATGTGGGTTACCTTCCATAGTTCCTTGTGTACCCATAAACGCGGTAGTGTACGCGCGTTTCATGATATGGTGGGCGAGTCCTCCACCGCGATGGAGTTCAACGCTATATTGAATGTAAGATGCTAGCAGTAGGAGGTACTCGGGGCGGTATCTCAACCATAGGGAAGTATTTATTTTTCATAAAATTATGTACTATTCTATTCTTTGATTTTTGCTTTTTTTCGATGTTGGCCTCACCAGCGAGCTTTCTAGAAAAAAAAAGTATGCACCGATCGGACAGTGGATGCAAAAGTTATGCTCGTTTTAGGTTATAGGTCTCCTTTTTCATATGCTTACACCCACGTGTAATGAACCGCATGGCCGAGGGATGTGGGTTACCTTCCATGGTTCCTTGTGTCCCCATAAACTCGGTAGTCTAGGCGTGGTTCATGATACAGTGGGCGGGTCCTCCACCGCGATGGAGTTCAACGCCGTATTGAATATAACATGCGCGTAGTAGGAGGTATGCGCGGCAGCATCTCAACCATAGGGATTATTTATTTTGTATAAAATTATATACTATTCTACTCTTTGAATTTCTCTTTTTGTCGATATTGGCCTCGCTGCAAGCTTTCTAGAAAAAAAAAGTATGCACCGATCGGACAATGGATGCAAAGGTTATGCTCGTTTTAGGTTATAGGTCTCCTTTTTCATGTGCTTACATCCATGGTGTAATGAACCGCGTGCCCGAATCATGTGGGTTACCTTCCATAGTTCCTTGTGTACCCATAAACGCGGTAGTGTACGCGCGTTTCATGATATGGTGGGCGAGTCCTCCACCGCGATGGAGTTCAACGCTATATTGAATGTAAGATGCTAGCAGTAGGAGGTACTCGGGGCGGTATCTCAACCATAGGGAAGTATTTATTTTTCATAAAATTATGTACTATTCTATTCTTTGATTTTTGCTTTTTTTTGATGTTGGCCTCACCACGAGCTTTCTAGAAAAAAAAAGTATGCACCGATCGGACAATGGATGCAAAAGTTATGCTCGTTTTAGGTTATAGGTCTCCTTTTTCATATGCTTACACCCACGGTGTAATGAACCGCATGGCCGAGGGATGTGGGTTACCTTCCATGGTTCCTTGTGTCCCCATAAACTCGGTAGTCTAGGCGTGGTTCATGATACAGTGGGCGGGTCCTCCACCGCGATGGAGTTCAACGCCGTATTGAATATAACATGCGCGTAGTAGGAGGTATGCGCGGCAGCATCTCAACCATAGGGATTATTTATTTTGTATAAAATTATATACTATTCTACTCTTTGAATTTCTCTTTTTGTCGATATTGGCCTCGCTGCAAGCTTTCTAGAAAAAAAAGTATGCACCGATCGGACAATGGATGCAAAGGTTATGCTCGTTTTAGGTTATAGGTCTCCTTTTTCATGTGCTTACATCCATGGTGTAATGAACCGCGTGCCCGAATCATGTGGGTTACCTTCCATAGTTCCTTGTGTACCCATAAACGCGGTAGTGTACGCGCGTTTCATGATATGGTGGGCGAGTCCTCCACCGCGATGGAGTTCAACGCTATATTGAATGTAAGATGCTAGCAGTAGGAGGTACTCGGGGCGGTATCTCAACCATAGGGAAGTATTTATTTTTCATAAAATTATGTACTATTCTATTCTTTGATTTTTGCTTTTTTTTGATGTTGGCCTCACCACGAGCTTTCTAGAAAAAAAAAGTATGCACCGATCGGACAGTGGATGCAAAAGTTATGCTCGTTTTAGGTTATAGGTCTCCTTTTTCATATGCTTACACCCACGGTGTAATGAACCGCATGGCCGAGGGATGTGGGTTACCTTCCATGGTTCCTTGTGTCCCCATAAACTCGGTAGTCTAGGCGTGGTTCATGATACAGTGGGCGGGTCCTCCACCGCGATGGAGTTCAACGCCGTATTGAATATAACATGCGCGTAGTAGGAGGTATGCGCGGCAGCATCTCAACCATAGGGATTATTTATTTTGTATAAAATTATATACTATTCTACTCTTTGAATTTCTCTTTTTGTCGATATTGGCCTCGCTGCAAGCTTTCTAGAAAAAAAAAGTATGCACCGATCAGACAATGGATGCAAAGGTTATGCTCGTTTTAGGTTATAGGTCTCCTTTTTCATGTGCTTACATCCATGGTGTAATGAACCGCGTGCCCGAATCATGTGGGTTACCTTCCATAGTTCCTTGTGTACCCATAAACGCGGTAGTGTACGCGCGTTTCATGATATGGTGGGCGAGTCCTCCACCGCGATGGAGTTCAACGCTATATTGAATGTAAGATGCTAGCAGTAGGAGGTACTCGGGGCGGTATCTCAACCATAGGGAAGTATTTATTTTTCATAAAATTATGTACTATTCTATTCTTTGATTTTTGCTTTTTTTTGATGTTGGCCTCACCACGAGCTTTCTAGAAAAAAAAAGTATGCACCGATCGGACAGTGGATGCAAAAGTTATGCTCGTTTTAGGTTATAGGTCTCCTTTTTCATATGCTTACACCCACGGTGTAATGAACCGCATGGCCGAGGGATGTGGGTTACCTTCCATGGTTCCTTGTGTCCCCATAAACTCGGTAGTCTAGGCGTGGTTCATGATACAGTGGGCGGGTCCTCCACCGCGATGGAGTTCAACGCCGTATTGAATATAACATGCGCGTAGTAGGAGGTATGCGCGGCAGCATCTCAACCATAGGGATTATTTATTTTGTATAAAATTATATATTATTCTACTCTTTGAATTTCTCTTTTTGTCGATATTGGCCTCGCTGCAAGCTTTCTAGAAAAAAAAAAGTATGCACCGATCGGACAATGGATGCAAAGGTTATGCTCGTTTTAGGTTATAGGTCTCCTTTTTCATGTGCTTACATCCATGGTGTAATGAACCGCGTGCCCGAATCATGTGGGTTACCTTCCATAGTTCCTTGTGTACCCATAAACGCGGTAGTGTACGCGCGTTTCATGATATGGTGGGCGAGTCCTCCACCGCGATGGAGTTCAACGCTATATTGAAATGTAAGATGCTAGCAGTAGGAGGTACTCGGGGCGGTATCTCAACCATAGGGAAGTATTTATTTTTCATAAAATTATGTACTATTCTATTCTTTGATTTTTGCTTTTTTTTTTATGTTGGCCTCACCACGAGCTTTCTAGAAAAAAAAAGTATGCACCGATCGGACAAGTGGATGCAAAAGTTATGCTCGTTTTAGGTTATAGGTCTCCTTTTTCATATGCTTACACCCACGGTGTAATGAACCGCATGGCCGAGGGATGTGGGTTACCTTCCATGGTTCCTTGTGTCCCCATAAACTCGGTAGTCTAGGCGTGGTTCATGATACAGTGGGCGGGTCCTCCACCGCGATGGAGTTCAACGCCGTATTGAATATAACATGCGCGTAGTAGGAGGTATGCGCGGCAGCATCTCAACCATAGGGATTATTTATTTTGTATAAAATTATATATTATTCTACTCTTTGAATTTCTCTTTTTGTCGATATTGGCCTCGCTGCAAGCTTTCTAGAAAAAAAAAAGTATGCACCGATCGGACAATGGATGCAAAGGTTATGCTCGTTTTAGGTTATAGGTCTCCTTTTTCATGTGCTTACATCCATGGTGTAATGAACCGCGTGCCCGAATCATGTGGGTTACCTTCCATAGTTCCTTGTGGTACTCGGGGGTTACCTTCCATAGTTCCTTTTTTTCATAAAATTATGTACTATTCTATTCTTTGATTTTTGCTTTTTTTCGATGTTGGCCTCACCGCGAGCTTTCTAGAAAAAAAAAGTATGCACCGATCGGACAATGGATGCAAAAGTTATGCTCGTTTTAGGTTATAGGTCTCCTTTTTCATATGCTTACACCCACGGTGTAATGAACCGCATGGTCGAGGGATGTGGGTTACCTTCCATGGTTCCTTGTGTCCCCATAAACTCGGTAGTCTAGGCGTGGTTCATGATACGGTGGGCGGGTCCTCCACCGGGATGGAGTTCAACGCCGTATTGAATATAACATGCGCGTAGTAGGAGGTATGCGCGGCAGCATCTCAACCATAGGGATTATTTATTTTGTATAAAATTATATACTATTCTACTCTTTGAATTTCTCTTTTTGTCGATATTGGCCTCGCTGCAAGCTTTCTAGAAAAAAAAAAGTATGCACCGATCGGACAATGGATGCAAAGGTTATGCTCGTTTTAGGTTATAGGTCTCCTTTTTCATGTGCTTACATCCATGGTGTAATGAACCGCGTGCCCGAATCATGTGGGTTACCTTCCATAGTTCCTTGTGTACCCATAAATGCGGTAGTGTACGCGCGTTTCATGATATGGTGGGCGAGTCCTCCACCGCGATGGAGTTCAACGCTATATTGAATGTAAGATGCTAGCAGTAGGAGGTACTCGGGGCGGTATCTCAACCATAGGGAAGTATTTTTTTTTCATAAAATTATATACTATTCTATTCTTTGATTTTTGCTTTTTTCGATGTTGGCCTCACCGCGAGCTTTCTAGAAAAAAAAAAGTATGCACCGATCGGACAATGGATGCAAAAGTTATGCTCGTTTTAGGTTATAGGTCTCCTTTTTCATATGCTTACACCCACGGTGTAATGAACCGCATGGCCGAGGGATGTGGGTTACCTTCCATGGTTCCTTGTGTCCCCATAAACTTGGTAGTCTAGGCGTGGTTCATGATACAGTGGGCGGGTCCTCCACCGCGATGGAGTTCAACGCCGTATTGAATATAACATGCGCGTAGTAGGAGGTATGCGCGGCAGCATCTCAACCATAGGGATTATTTATTTTGTATAAAATTATATACTATTCTACTCTTTGAATTTCTCTTTTTGTCGATATTGGCCTCGCTGCAAGCTTTCTAGAAAAAAAAGTATGCACCGATCGGACAATGGATGCAAAGGTTATGCTCGTTTTAGGTTATAGGTCTCCTTTTTCATGTGCTTACATCCATGGTGTAATGAACCGCGTGCCCGAATCATGTGGGTTAACTTCCATAGTTCCTTGTGTACCCATAAACGTGGTAGTGTACGCGCGTTTCATGATATGGTGGGCGAGTCCTCCACCGCGATGGAGTTCAACGCTATATTGAATGTAAGATGCTAGCAGTAGGAGGTACTCGGGGCGGTATCTCAACCATAGGGAAGTATTTATTTTTCATAAAATTATGTACTATTCTATTCTTTGATTTTTGCTTTTTTTTGATGTTGGCCTCACCGCGAGCTTTCTAGAAAAAAAAAGTATGCACCGATCGGACAATGGATGCAAAAGTTATGCTCGTTTTAGGTTATAGGTCTCCTTTTTCATATGCTTACACCCACGGTGTAATGAACCGCATGGTCGAGGGATGTGGGTTACCTTCCATGGTTCCTTGTGTCCCCATAAACTCGGTAGTCTAGGCGTGGTTCATGATACGGTGGGCGGGTCCTCCACCGCGATGGAGTTCAACGCCGTATTGAATATAACATGCGCGTAGTAGGAGGTATGCGCGGCAGCATCTCAACCATAGGGATTATTTATTTTGTATAAAATTATATACTATTCTACTCTTTGAATTTCTCTTTTTGTCGATATTGGCCTCGCTGCAAGCTTTCTAGAAAAAAAAAAGTATGCACCGATCGGACAATGGATGCAAAGGTTATGCTCGTTTTAGGTTATAGGTCTCCTTTTTCATGTGCTTACATCCATGGTGTAATGAACCGCGTGCCCGAATCATGTGGGTTACCTTCCATAGTTCCTTGTGTACCCATCAACACGGTAGTGTACGCGCGTTTCATGATATGGTGGGCGAGTCCTCCACCGCGATGGAGTTCAACGCTATATTGAATGTAAGATGCTAGCAGTAGGAGGTACTCGGGGCGGTATCTCAACCATAGGGAAGTATTTTTTTTCATAAAATTATATACTATTCTATTCTTTGATTTTTGCTTTTTTCGATGTTGGCCTCACCGCGAGCTTTCTAGAAAAAAAAAAGTATGCACCGATCGGACAATGGATGCAAAAGTTATGCTCGTTTTAGGTTATAGGTCTCCTTTTTCATATGCTTACACCCACGGTGTAATGAACCGCATGGCCGAGGGATGTGGGTTACCTTCCATGGTTCCTTGTGTCCCCATAAACTTGGTAGTCTAGGCGTGGTTCATGATACAGTGGGCGGGTCCTCCACCGCGATGGAGTTCAACGCCGTATTGAATATAACATGCGCGTAGTAGGAGGTATGCGCGGCAGCATCTCAACCATAGGGATTATTTATTTTGTATAAAATTATATACTATTCTACTCTTTGAATTTCTCTTTTTGTCGATATTGGCCTCGCTGCAAGCTTTCTAGAAAAAAAAGTATGCACCGATCGGACAATGGATGCAAAGGTTATGCTCGTTTTAGGTTATAGGTCTCCTTTTTCATGTGCTTACATCCATGGTGTAATGAACCGCGTGCCCGAATCATGTGGGTTACCTTCCATAGTTCCTTGTGTACCCATAAACGTGGTAGTGTACGCGCGTTTCATGATATGGTGGGCGAGTCCTCCACCGCGATGGAGTTTAACGCTATATTGAATGTAAGATGCTAGCAGTAGGAGGTACTCGGGGCGGTATCTCAACCATAGGGAAGTATTTATTTTTCATAAAATTATATACTATTCTATTCTTTGATTTTTGCTTTTTTCGATGTTGGCCTCACCGCGAGCTTTCTAGAAAAAAAAAAGTATGCACCGATCGGACAATGGATGCAAAAGTTATGCTCGTTTTAGGTTATAGGTCTCCTTTTTCATATGCTTACACCCACGGTGTAATGAACCGCATGGCCGAGGGATGTGGGTTACCTTCCATGGTTCCTTGTGTCCCCACAAACTTGGTAGTCTAGGCGTGGTTCATGATACAGTGGGCGGGTCCTCCACCGCGATGGAGTTCAACGCCGTATTGAATATAACATGCGCGTAGTAGGAGGTATGCGCGGCAGCATCTCAACCATAGGGATTATTTATTTTGTATAAAATTATATACTATTCTACTCTTTGAATTTCTCTTTTTGTCGATATTGGCCTCGCTGCAAGCTTTCTAGAAAAAAAAGTATGCACCGATCGGACAATGGATGCAAAGGTTATGCTCGTTTTAGGTTATAGGTCTCCTTTTTCATGTGCTTACATCCATGGTGTAATGAACCGCGTGCCCGAATCATGTGGGTTAACTTCCATAGTTCCTTGTGTACCCATAAACGTGGTAGTGTACGCGCGTTTCATGATATGGTGGGCGAGTCCTCCACCGCGATGGAGTTCAACGCTATATTGAATGTAAGATGCTAGCAGTAGGAGGTACTCGGGGCGGTATCTCAACCATAGGGAAGTATTTATTTTTCATAAAATTATGTACTATTCTATTCTTTGATTTTTGCTTTTTTTTGATGTTGGCCTCACCGCGAGCTTTCTAGAAAAAAAAAGTATGCACCGATCGGACAATGGATGCAAAAGTTATGCTCGTTTTAGGTTATAGGTCTCCTTTTTCATATGCTTACACCCACGGTGTAATGAACCGCATGGTCGAGGGATGTGGGTTACCTTCCATGGTTCCTTGTGTCCCCATAAACTCGGTAGTCTAGGCGTGGTTCATGATACGGTGGGCGGGTCCTCCACCGCGATGGAGTTCAACGCCGTATTGAATATAACATGCGCGTAGTAGGAGGTATGCGCGGCAGCATCTCAACCATAGGGATTATTTATTTTGTATAAAATTATATACTATTCTACTCTTTGAATTTCTCTTTTTGTCGATATTGGCCTCGCTGCAAGCTTTCTAGAAAAAAAAAGTATGCACCGATCGGACAATGGATGCAAAGGTTATGCTCGTTTTAGGTTATAGGTCTCCTTTTTCATGTGCTTACATCCATGGTGTAATGAACCGCGTGCCCGAATCATGTGGGTTACCTTCCATAGTTCCTTGTGTACCCATAAATGCGGTAGTGTACGCGCGTTTCATGATATGGTGGGCGAGTCCTCCACCGCGATGGAGTTCAACGCTATATTGAATGTAAGATGCTAGCAGTAGGAGGTACTCGGGGCGGTATCTCAACCATAGGGAAGTATTTTTTTTCATAAAATTATATACTATTCTATTCTTTGATTTTTGCTTTTTTCGATGTTGGCCTCACCGCGAGCTTTCTAGAAAAAAAAAAGTATGCACCGATCGGACAATGGATGCAAAAGTTATGCTCGTTTTAGGTTATAGGTCTCCTTTTTCATATGCTTACACCCACGGTGTAATGAACCGCATGGCCGAGGGATGTGGGTTACCTTCCATGGTTCCTTGTGTCCCCATAAACTTGGTAGTCTAGGCGTGGTTCATGATACAGTGGGCGGGTCCTCCACCGCGATGGAGTTCAACGCCGTATTGAATATAACATGCGCGTAGTAGGAGGTATGCGCGGCAGCATCTCAACCATAGGGATTATTTATTTTGTATAAAATTATATACTATTCTACTCTTTGAATTTCTCTTTTTGTCGATATTGGCCTCGCTGCAAGCTTTCTAGAAAAAAAAGTATGCACCGATCGGACAATGGATGCAAAGGTTATGCTCGTTTTAGGTTATAGGTCTCCTTTTTCATGTGCTTACATCCATGGTGTAATGAACCGCGTGCCCGAATCATGTGGGTTACCTTCCATAGTTCCTTGTGTACCCATAAACGTGGTAGTGTACGCGCGTTTCATGATATGGTGGGCGAGTCCTCCACCGCGATGGAGTTCAACGCTATATTGAATGTAAGATGCTAGCAGTAGGAGGTACTCGGGGCGGTATCTCAACCATAGGGAAGTATTTATTTTTCATAAAATTATGTACTATTCTATTCTTTGATTTTTGCTTTTTTTTCGATGTTGGCCTCACCGCGAGCTTTCTAGAAAAAAAAAGTATGCACCGATCGGACAATGGATGCAAAAGTTATGCTCGTTTTAGGTTATAGGTCTCCTTTTTCATATGCTTACACCCACGGTGTAATGAACCGCATGGTCGAGGGATGTGGGTTACCTTCCATGGTTCCTTGTGTCCCCATAAACTCGGTAGTCTAGGCGTGGTTCATGATACGGTGGGCGGGTCCTCCACCGCGATGGAGTTCAACGCCGTATTGAATATAACATGCGCGTAGTAGGAGGTATGCGCGGCAGCATCTCAACCATAGGGATTATTTATTTTGTATAAAATTATATACTATTCTACTCTTTGAATTTCTCTTTTTGTCGATATTGGCCTCGCTGCAAGCTTTCTAGAAAAAAAAAGTATGCACCGATCGGACAATGGATGCAAAGGTTATGCTCGTTTTAGGTTATAGGTCTCCTTTTTCATGTGCTTACATCCATGGTGTAATGAACCGCGTGCCCGAATCATGTGGGTTACCTTCCATAGTTCCTTGTGTACCCATCAACACGGTAGTGTACGCGCGTTTCATGATATGGTGGGCGAGTCCTCCACCGCGATGGAGTTCAACGCTATATTGAATGTAAGATGCTAGCAGTAGGAGGTACTCGGGGCGGTATCTCAACCATAGGGAAGTATTTTTTTTCATAAAATTATATACTATTCTATTCTTTGATTTTTGCTTTTTTTCGATGTTGGCCTCACCGCGAGCTTTCTAGAAAAAAAAAGTATGCACCGATCGGACAATGGATGCAAAAGTTATGCTCGTTTTAGGTTATAGGTCTCCTTTTTCATATGCTTACACCCACGGTGTAATGAACCGCATGGTCGAGGGATGTGGGTTACCTTCCATGGTTCCTTGTGTCCCCATAAACTCGGTAGTCTAGGCGTGGTTCATGATACGGTGGGCGGGTCCTCCACCGCGATGGAGTTCAACGCCGTATTGAATATAACATGCGCGTAGTAGGAGGTATGCGCGGCAGCATCTCAACCATAGGGATTATTTATTTTGTATAAAATTATATACTATTCTACTCTTTGAATTTCTCTTTTTGTCGATATTGGCCTCGCTGCAAGCTTTCTAGAAAAAAAAAGTATGCACCGATCGGACAATGGATGCAAAGGTTATGCTCGTTTTAGGTTATAGGTCTCCTTTTTCATGTGCTTACATCCATGGTGTAATGAACCGCGTGCCCGAATCATGTGGGTTACCTTCCATAGTTCCTTGTGTACCCATAACACGGGTAGTGTACGCGCGTTTCATGATATGGTGGGCGAGTCCTCCACCGCGATGGAGTTCAACGCTATATTGAATGTAAGATGCTAGCAGTAGGAGGTACTCGGGGCGGTATCTCAACCATAGGGAAGTATTTATTTTTCATAAAATTATATACTATTCTATTCTTTGATTTTTGCTTTTTTTCGATGTTGGCCTCACCGCGAGCTTTCTAGAAAAAAAAAGTATGCACCGATCGGACAATGGATGCAAAAGTTATGCTCGTTTTAGGTTATAGGTCTCCTTTTTCATATGCTTACACCCACGGTGTAATGAACCGCATGGCCGAGGGATGTGGGTTACCTTCCATGGTTCCTTGTGTCCCCATAAACTTGGTAGTCTAGGCGTGGTTCATGATACAGTGGGCGGGTCCTCCACCGCGATGGAGTTCAACGCCGTATTGAATATAACATGCGCGTAGTAGGAGGTATGCGCGGCAGCATCTCAACCATAGGGATTATTTATTTTGTATAAAATTATATACTATTCTACTCTTTGAATTTCTCTTTTTGTCGATATTGGCCTCGCTGCAAGCTTTCTAGAAAAAAAAGTATGCACCGATCGGACAATGGATGCAAAGGTTATGCTCGTTTTAGGTTATAGGTCTCCTTTTTCATGTGCTTACATCCATGGTGTAATGAACCGCGTGCCCGAATCATGTGGGTTACCTTCCATAGTTCCTTGTGTACCCATAAACGTGGTAGTGTACGCGCGTTTCATGATATGGTGGGCGAGTCCTCCACCGCGATGGAGTTCAACGCTATATTGAATGTAAGATGCTAGCAGTAGGAGGTACTCGGGGCGGTATCTCAACCATAGGGAAGTATTTATTTTTCATAAAATTATATACTATTCTATTCTTTGATTTTTGCTTTTTTTTCGATGTTGGCCTCACCGCGAGCTTTCTAGAAAAAAAAAGTATGCACCGATCGGACAATGGATGCAAAAGTTATGCTCGTTTTAGGTTATAGGTCTCCTTTTTCATATGCTTACACCCACGGTGTAATGAACCGCATGGTCGAGGGATGTGGGTTACCTTCCATGGTTCCTTGTGTCCCCATAAACTCGGTAGTCTAGGCGTGGTTCATGATACGGTGGGCGGGTCCTCCACCGCGATGGAGTTCAACGCCGTATTGAATATAACATGCGCGTAGTAGGAGGTATGCGCGGCAGCATCTCAACCATAGGGATTATTTATTTTGTATAAAATTATATACTATTCTACTCTTTGAATTTCTCTTTTTGTCGATATTGGCCTCGCTGCAAGCTTTCTAGAAAAAAAAAAGTATGCACCGATCGGACAATGGATGCAAAGGTTATGCTCGTTTTAGGTTATAGGTCTCCTTTTTCATGTGCTTACATCCATGGTGTAATGAACCGCGTGCCCGAATCATGTGGGTTACCTTCCATAGTTCCTTGTGTACCCATAAACACGGTAGTGTACGCGCGTTTCATGATATGGTGGGCGAGTCCTCCACCGCGATGGAGTTCAACGCTATATTGAATGTAAGATGCTAGCAGTAGGAGGTACTCGGGGCGGTATCTCAACCATAGGGAAGTATTTATTTTTCATAAAATTATATACTATTCTATTCTTTGATTTTTGCTTTTTTTCGATGTTGGCCTCACCGCGAGCTTTCTAGAAAAAAAAAGTATGCACCGATCGGACAATGGATGCAAAAGTTATGCTCGTTTTAGGTTATAGGTCTCCTTTTTCATATGCTTACACCCACGGTGTAATGAACCGCATGGTCGAGGGATGTGGGTTACCTTCCATGGTTCCTTGTGTCCCCATAAACTCGGTAGTCTAGGCGTGGTTCATGATACGGTGGGCGGGTCCTCCACCGCGATGGAGTTCAACGCCGTATTGAATATAACATGCGCGTAGTAGGAGGTATGCGCGGCAGCATCTCAACCATAGGGATTATTTATTTTGTATAAAATTATATACTATTCTACTCTTTGAATTTCTCTTTTTGTCGATATTGGCCTCGCTGCAAGCTTTCTAGAAAAAAAAAGTATGCACCGATCGGACAATGGATGCAAAGGTTATGCTCGTTTTAGGTTATAGGTCTCCTTTTTCATGTGCTTACATCCATGGTGTAATGAACCGCGTGCCCGAATCATGTGGGTTACCTTCCATAGTTCCTTGTGTACCCATAAACGGGTAGTGTACGCGCGTTTCATGATATGGTGGGCGAGTCCTCCACCGCGATGGAGTTCAACGCTATATTGAATGTAAGATGCTAGCAGTAGGAGGTACTCGGGGCGGTATCTCAACCATAGGGAAGTATTTATTTTTCATAAAATTATATACTATTCTATTCTTTGATTTTTGCTTTTTTTCGATGTTGGCCTCACCGCGAGCTTTCTAGAAAAAAAAAGTATGCACCGATCGGACAATGGATGCAAAAGTTATGCTCGTTTTAGGTTATAGGTCTCCTTTTTCATATGCTTACACCCACGGTGTAATGAACCGCATGGTCGAGGGATGTGGGTTACCTTCCATGGTTCCTTGTGTCCCCATAAACTCGGTAGTCTAGGCGTGGTTCATGATACGGTGGGCGGGTCCTCCACCGCGATGGAGTTCAACGCCGTATTGAATATAACATGCGCGTAGTAGGAGGTATGCGCGGCAGCATCTCAACCATAGGGATTATTTATTTTGTATAAAATTATATACTATTCTACTCTTTGAATTTCTCTTTTTGTCGATATTGGCCTCGCTGCAAGCTTTCTAGAAAAAAAAAGTATGCACCGATCGGACAATGGATGCAAAGGTTATGCTCGTTTTAGGTTATAGGTCTCCTTTTTCATGTGCTTACATCCATGGTGTAATGAACCGCGTGCCCGAATCATGTGGGTTACCTTCCATAGTTCCTTGTGTACCCATAAACGCGGTAGTGTACGCGCGTTTCATGATATGGTGGGCGAGTCCTCCACCGCGATGGAGTTCAACGCTATATTGAATGTAAGATGCTAGCAGTAGGAGGTACTCGGGGCGGTATCTCAACCATAGGGAAGTATTTATTTTTCATAAAATTATATACTATTCTATTCTTTGATTTTTGCTTTTTTTCGATGTTGGCCTCACCGCGAGCTTTCTAGAAAAAAAAAGTATGCACCGATCGGACAATGGATGCAAAAGTTATGCTCGTTTTAGGTTATAGGTCTCCTTTTTCATATGCTTACACCCACGGTGTAATGAACCGCATGGTCGAGGGATGTGGGTTACCTTCCATGGTTCCTTGTGTCCCCATAAACTCGGTAGTCTAGGCGTGGTTCATGATACGGTGGGCGGGTCCTCCACCGCGATGGAGTTCAACGCCGTATTGAATATAACATGCGCGTAGTAGGAGGTATGCGCGGCAGCATCTCAACCATAGGGATTATTTATTTTGTATAAAATTATATACTATTCTACTCTTTGAATTTCTCTTTTTGTCGATATTGGCCTCGCTGCAAGCTTTCTAGAAAAAAAAAGTATGCACCGATCGGACAATGGATGCAAAGGTCATGCTCGTTTTAGGTTATAGGTCTCCTTTTTCATGTGCTTACATCCATGGTGTAATGAACCGCGTGCCCGAATCATGTGGGTTACCTTCCATAGTTCCTTGTGTACCCATAAACACGGTAGTGTACGCGCGTTTCATGATATGGTGGGCGAGTCCTCCACCGCGATGGAGTTCAACGCTATATTGAATGTAAGATGCTAGCAGTAGGAGGTACTCGGGGCGGTATCTCAACCATAGGGAAGTATTTATTTTTCATAAAATTATATACTATTCTATTCTTTGATTTTTGCTTTTTTTCGATGTTGGCCTCACCGCGAGCTTTCTAGAAAAAAAAAGTATGCTACCGATCGGACAATGGATGCAAAAGTTATGCTCGTTTTAGGTTATAGGTCTCCTTTTTCATATGCTTACACCCACGGTGTAATGAACCGCATGGTCGAGGGATGTGGGTTACCTTCCATGGTTCCTTGTGTCCCCATAAACTCGGTAGTCTAGGCGTGGTTCATGATACGGTGGGCGGGTCCTCCACCGCGATGGAGTTCAACGCCGTATTGAATATAACATGCGCGTAGTAGGAGGTATGCGCGGCAGCATCTCAACCATAGGGATTATTTATTTTGTATAAAATTATATACTATTCTACTCTTTGAATTTCTCTTTTTGTCGATATTGGCCTCGCTGCAAGCTTTCTAGAAAAAAAAAGTATGCACCGATCGGACAATGGATGCAAAGGTCATGCTCGTTTTAGGTTATAGGTCTCCTTTTTCATGTGCTTACATCCATGGTGTAATGAACCGCGTGCCCGAATCATGTGGGTTACCTTCCATAGTTCCTTGTGTACCCATAAACACGGTAGTGTACGCGCGTTTCATGATATGGTGGGCGAGTCCTCCACCGCGATGGAGTTCAACGCTATATTGAATGTAAGATGCTAGCAGTAGGAGGTACTCGGGGCGGTATCTCAACCATAGGGAAGTATTTATTTTTCATAAAATTATATACTATTCTATTCTTTGATTTTTGCTTTTTTTCGATGTTGGCCTCACCGCGAGCTTTCTAGAAAAAAAAAGTATGCACCGATCGGACAATGGATGCAAAAGTTATGCTCGTTTTAGGTTATAGGTCTCCTTTTTCATATGCTTACACCCACGGTGTAATGAACCGCATGGTCGAGGGATGTGGGTTACCTTCCATGGTTCCTTGTGTCCCCATAAACTCGGTAGTCTAGGCGTGGTTCATGATACGGTGGGCGGGTCCTCCACCGCGATGGAGTTCAACGCCGTATTGAATATAACATGCGCGTAGTAGGAGGTATGCGCGGCAGCATCTCAACCATAGGGATTATTTATTTTGTATAAAATTATATACTATTCTACTCTTTGAATTTCTCTTTTTGTCGATATTGGCCTCGCTGCAAGCTTTCTAGAAAAAAAAAGTATGCACCGATCGGACAATGGATGCAAAGGTCATGCTCGTTTTAGGTTATAGGTCTCCTTTTTCATGTGCTTACATCCATGGTGTAATGAACCGCGTGCCCGAATCATGTGGGTTACCTTCCATAGTTCCTTGTGTACCCATAAACACGGTAGTGTACGCGCGTTTCATGATATGGTGGGCGAGTCCTCCACCGCGATGGAGTTCAACGCTATATTGAATGTAAGATGCTAGCAGTAGGAGGTACTCGGGGCGGTATCTCAACCATAGGGAAGTATTTATTTTTCATAAAATTATATACTATTCTATTCTTTGATTTTTGCTTTTTTTCGATGTTGGCCTCACCGCGAGCTTTCTAGAAAAAAAAAGTATGCTCCGATCGGACAATGGATGCAAAAGTTATGCTCGTTTTAGGTTATAGGTCTCCTTTTTCATATGCTTACACCCACGGTGTAATGAACCGCATGGTCGAGGGATGTGGGTTACCTTCCATGGTTCCTTGTGTCCCCATAAACTCGGTAGTCTAGGCGTGGTTCATGATACGGTGGGCGGGTCCTCCACCGCGATGGAGTTCAACGCCGTATTGAATATAACATGCGCGTAGTAGGAGGTATGCGCGGCAGCATCTCAACCATAGGGATTATTTATTTTGTATAAAATTATATACTATTCTACTCTTTGAATTTCTCTTTTTGTCGATATTGGCCTCGCTGCAAGCTTTCTAGAAAAAAAAAGTATGCACCGATCGGACAATGGATGCAAAGGTCATGCTCGTTTTAGGTTATAGGTCTCCTTTTTCATGTGCTTACATCCATGGTGTAATGAACCGCGTGCCCGAATCATGTGGGTTACCTTCCATAGTTCCTTGTGTACCCATAAACACGGTAGTGTACGCGCGTTTCATGATATGGTGGGCGAGTCCTCCACCGCGATGGAGTTCAACGCTATATTGAATGTAAGATGCTAGCAGTAGGAGGTACTCGGGGCGGTATCTCAACCATAGGGAAGTATTTATTTTTCATAAAATTATATACTATTCTATTCTTTGATTTTTGCTTTTTTTCGATGTTGGCCTCACCGCGAGCTTTCTAGAAAAAAAAAGTATGCTCCGATCGGACAATGGATGCAAAAGTTATGCTCGTTTTAGGTTATAGGTCTCCTTTTTCATATGCTTACACCCACGGTGTAATGAACCGCATGGTCGAGGGATGTGGGTTACCTTCCATGGTTCCTTGTGTCCCCATAAACTCGGTAGTCTAGGCGTGGTTCATGATACGGTGGGCGGGTCCTCCACCGCGATGGAGTTCAACGCCGTATTGAATATAACATGCGCGTAGTAGGAGGTATGCGCGGCAGCATCTCAACCATAGGGATTATTTATTTTGTATAAAATTATATACTATTCTACTCTTTGAATTTCTCTTTTTGTCGATATTGGCCTCGCTGCAAGCTTTCTAGAAAAAAAAAGTATGCACCGATCGGACAATGGATGCAAAGGTTATGCTCGTTTTAGGTTATAGGTCTCCTTTTTCATGTGCTTACATCCATGGTGTAATGAACCGCGTGCCCGAATCATATGGGTTACCTTCCATAGTTCCTTGTGTACCCATAAACGCGGTAGTGTACGCGCGTTTCATGATATGGTGGGCGAGCCCTCCACCGCGATGGAGTTCAACGCTATATTGAATGTAAGATGCTAGCAGTAGGAGGTACTCGGGGCGGTATCTCAACCATAGGGAAGTATTTATTTTTCATAAAATTATATACTATTCTATTCTTTGATTTTTGCTTTTTTTCGATGTTGGCCTCACCGCGAGCTTTCTAGAAAAAAAAAGTATGCACCGATCGGACAATGGATGCAAAAGTTATGCTCGTTTTAGGTTATAGGTCTCCTTTTTCATATGCTTACACCCACGGTGTAATGAACCGCATGGTCGAGGGATGTGGGTTACCTTCCATGGTTCCTTGTGTCCCCATAAACTCGGTAGTCTAGGCGTGGTTCAATGATACGGTGGGCGGGTCCTCCACCGCGATGGAGTTCAACGCCGTATTGAATATAACATGCGCAGTAGTAGGAGGTATGCGCGGCAGCATCTCAACCATAGGGATTATTTATTTTGTATAAAATTATATACTATTCTACTCTTTGAATTTCTCTTTTTGTCGATATTGGCCTCGCTGCAAGCTTTCTAGAAAAAAAAAGTATGCACCGATCGGACAATGGATGCAAAGGTTATGCTCGTTTTAGGTTATAGGTCTCCTTTTTCATGTGCTTACATCCATGGTGTAATGAACCGCGTGCCCGAATCATATGGGTTACCTTCCATAGTTCCTTGTGTACCCATAAACGCGGTAGTGTACGCGCGTTTCATGATATGGTGGGCGAGTCCTCCACCGCGATGGAGTTCAACGCTATATTGAATGTAAGATGCTAGCAGTAGGAGGTACTCGGGGCGGTATCTCAACCATAGGGAAGTATTTATTTTTCATAAAATTATATACTATTCTATTCTTTGATTTTTGCTTTTTTTCGATGTTGGCCTCACCGCGAGCTTTCTAGAAAAAAAAAGTATGCACCGATCGGACAATGGATGCAAAAGTTATGCTCGTTTTAGGTTATAGGTCTCCTTTTTCATATGCTTACACCCACGGTGTAATGAACCGCATGGTCGAGGGATGTGGGTTACCTTCCATGGTTCCTTGTGTCCCCATAAACTCGGTAGTCTAGGCGTGGTTCAATGATACGGTGGGCGGGTCCTCCACCGCGATGGAGTTCAACGCCGTATTGAATATAACATGCGCATAGTAGGAGGTATGCGCGGCAGCATCTCAACCATAGGGATTATTTATTTTGTATAAAATTATATACTATTCTACTCTTTGAATTTCTCTTTTTGTCGATATTGGCCTCGCTGCAAGCTTTCTAGAAAAAAAAAGTATGCACCGATCGGACAATGGATGCAAAGGTTATGCTCGTTTTAGGTTATAGGTCTCCTTTTTCATGTGCTTACATCCATGGTGTAATGAACCGCGTGCCCGAATCATATGGGTTACCTTCCATAGTTCCTTGTGTACCCATAAACGCGGTAGTGTACGCGCGTTTCATGATATGGTGGGCGAGTCCTCCACCGCGATGGAGTTCAACGCTATATTGAATGTAAGATGCTAGCAGTAGGAGGTACTCGGGGCGGTATCTCAACCATAGGGAAGTATTTATTTTTCATAAAATTATATACTATTCTATTCTTTGATTTTTGCTTTTTTTCGATGTTGGCCTCACCGCGAGCTTTCTAGAAAAAAAAAGTATGCACCGATCGGACAATGGATGCAAAAGTTATGCTCGTTTTAGGTTATAGGTCTCCTTTTTCATATGCTTACACCCACGGTGTAATGAACCGCATGGTCGAGGGATGTGGGTTACCTTCCATGGTTCCTTGTGTCCCCATAAACTCGGTAGTCTAGGCGTGGTTCATGATACGGTGGGCGGGTCCTCCACCGCGATGGAGTTCAACGCCGTATTGAATATAACATGCGCGTAGTAGGAGGTATGCGCGGCAGCATCTCAACCATAGGGATTATTTATTTTGTATAAAATTATATACTATTCTACTCTTTGAATTTCTCTTTTTGTCGATATTGGCCTCGCTGCAAGCTTTCTAGAAAAAAAAAGTATGCACCGATCGGACAATGGATGCAAAGGTCATGCTCGTTTTAGGTTATAGGTCTCCTTTTTCATGTGCTTACATCCATGGTGTAATGAACCGCGTGCCCGAATCATGTGGGTTACCTTCCATAGTTCCTTGTGTACCCATAAACACGGTAGTGTACGCGCGTTTCATGATATGGTGGGCGAGTCCTCCACCGCGATGGAGTTCAACGCTATATTGAATGTAAGATGCTAGCAGTAGGAGGTACTCGGGGCGGTATCTCAACCATAGGGAAGTATTTATTTTTCATAAAATTATATACTATTCTATTCTTTGATTTTTGCTTTTTTTCGATGTTGGCCTCACCGCGAGCTTTCTAGAAAAAAAAAGTATGCTCCGATCGGACAATGGATGCAAAAGTTATGCTCGTTTTAGGTTATAGGTCTCCTTTTTCATATGCTTACACCCACGGTGTAATGAACCGCATGGTCGAGGGATGTGGGTTACCTTCCATGGTTCCTTGTGTCCCCATAAACTCGGTAGTCTAGGCGTGGTTCATGATACGGTGGGCGGGTCCTCCACCGCGATGGAGTTCAACGCCGTATTGAATATAACATGCGCGTAGTAGGAGGTATGCGCGGCAGCATCTCAACCATAGGGATTATTTATTTTGTATAAAATTATATACTATTCTACTCTTTGAATTTCTCTTTTTGTCGATATTGGCCTCGCTGCAAGCTTTCTAGAAAAAAAAAGTATGCACCGATCGGACAATGGATGCAAAGGTCATGCTCGTTTTAGGTTATAGGTCTCCTTTTTCATGTGCTTACATCCATGGTGTAATGAACCGCGTGCCCGAATCATATGGGTTACCTTCCATAGTTCCTTGTGTACCCATAAACACGGTAGTGTACGCGCGTTTCATGATATGGTGGGCGAGCCCTCCACCGCGATGGAGTTCAACGCTATATTGAATGTAAGATGCTAGCAGTAGGAGGTACTCGGGGCGGTATCTCAACCATAGGGAAGTATTTATTTTTCATAAAATTATATACTATTCTATTCTTTGATTTTTGCTTTTTTTCGATGTTGGCCTCACCGCGAGCTTTCTAGAAAAAAAGAGTATGCACCGATCGGACAATGGATGCAAAAGTTATGCTCGTCTTAGGTTATAGGTCTCCTTTTTCATATGCTTACACCCACGGTGTAATGAACCGCATGGCCGAGGGATGTGGGTTACCTTCCATGGTTCCTTGTGTCCCCATAAACTCGATAGTCTAGGCGTGGTTCATGATACGGTGGGCGGGTCCTCCACCGCGATGGAGTTCAACACCGTATTGAATATAACATGCGCGTAGTAGGAGGTATGCGCGGCAGCATCTCAACCATAGGGATTATTTATTTTGTATAAAATTATATACTATTCTACTCTTTGAATTTCTCTTTTTGTCGATATTGGCCTCGCTGCAAGCTTTCTAGAAAAAAAAGTATGCACCGATCGGACAATGGATGCAAAAGTTATGTTCGTTTTAGGTTATAGGTCTCCTTTTTCATGTGCTTACATCCATGGTGTAATGAACCGCGTGCCCGAATCATATGGGTTACCTTCCATAGTTCCTTGTGTACCCATAAACGCGGTAGTGTACGCGCGTTTCATGATATGGTGGGCGAGCCCTCCACCGCGAAGGAGTTCAACGCTATATTGAATGTAAGATGCTAGCAGTAGGAGGTACTCGGGGCGGTATCTCAACCATAGGGAAGTATTTATTTTTCATAAAATTATATACTATTCTATTCTTTGATTTTTGCTTTTTTTCGATGTTGGCCTCACCGCGAGCTTTCTAGAAAAAAAGAGTATGCACCGATCGGACAATGGATGCAAAAGTTATGCTCGTCTTAGGTTATAGGTCTCCTTTTTCATATGCTTACACCCACGGTGTAATGAACCGCATGGCCGAGGGATGTGGGTTACCTTCCATGGTTCCTTGTGTCCCCATAAACTCGATAGTCTAGGCGTGGTTCATGATACGGTGGGCGGGTCCTCCACCGCGATGGAGTTCAACACCGTATTGAATATAACATGCGCGTAGTAGGAGGTATGCGCGGCAGCATCTCAACCATAGGAATTATTTATTTTGTATAAAATTATATACTATTCTACTCTTTGAATTTCTCTTTTTATCGATATTGGCCTCGCTGCAAGCTTTCTAGAAAAAAAAGTATGCACCGATCGGACAATGGATGCAAAAGTTATGTTCGTTTTAGGTTATAGGTCTCCTTTTTCATGTGCTTACATCCATGGTGTAATGAACCGCGTGCCCGAATCATGTGGGTTACCTTCCATAGTTCCTTGTGTACCCATAAACGTGGTAGTGTACGCGCGTTTCATGATATGGTGGGCGAGTCCTCCACCGCGATGGAGTTCAACGCTATATTGAATGTAAGATGCTAGCAGTAGGAGGTACTCGGGGCGGTATCTCAACCATAGGGAAGTATTTATTTTTCATAAAATTATGTACTATTCTATTCTTTGATTTTTGCTTTTTTTCGATGTTGGCCTCACCACGAGCTTTCTAGAAAAAAAAAGTATGCACCGATCGGACAATGGATGCAAAAGTTATGCTTGTTTTAGGTTATAGGTCTCCTTTTTCATATGCTTACACCCACGGTGTAATGAACCGCATGGCCGAGGGATGTGGGTTACCTTCCATGGTTCCTTGTGTCCCCATAAACTCGGTAGTCTAGACGTGGTTCATGATACGGTGGGCGGGTCCTCCACCGCGATGGAGTTCAACGCCGTATTGAATATAACATGCGCGTAGTAGGAGGTATGCGCGGCAGCATCTCAACCATAGGGATTATTTATTTTGTATAAAATTATATACTATTCTACTCTTTGAATTTCTCTTTTTGTCGATATTGGCCTCGCTGCAAGCTTTCTAGAAAAAAAAATTATGCACCGATCGGACAATGGATGCAAAAGTTATGTTCGTTTTAGGTTATAGGTCTCCTTTTTCATGTGCTTACATCCATGGTGTAATGAACCGCGTGCCCGAATCATATGGGTTACCTTCCATAGTTCCTTGTGTACCCATAAACGCGGTAGTGTACGCGCGTTTCATGATATGGTGGGCGAGCCCTCCACCGCGAAGGAGTTCAACGCTATATTGAATGTAAGATGCTAGCAGTAGGAGGTACTCGGGGCGGTATCTCAACCATAGGGAAGTATTTATTTTTCATAAAATTATATACTATTCTATTCTTTGATTTTTGCTTTTTTTCGATGTTGGCCTCACCGCGAGCTTTCTAGAAAAAAAGAGTATGCACCGATCGGACAATGGATGCAAAAGTTATGCTCGTCTTAGGTTATAGGTCTCCTTTTTCGTATGCTCCGATCGAAAAAAAGGAGACCTATAACCTAAAACGAGCATAACTTTTGCATCCATTGTCCGATCGGAGCATACTTTTTTTTTCTAGAAAGCTCGCGGTGAGGCCAACATCGAAAAAAAGCAAAAATCAAAGAATAGAATAGTACATAATTTTATGAAAAATAAATACTTCCCTATGGTTGAGATACCGCCCCGAGTACCTCCTACTGCTAGCATCTTACATTCAATATAGCGTTGAACTCCATCGCGGTGGAGGACTCGCCCACCATATCATGAAACGCGCGTACACTACCGCGTTTATGGGTACACAAGGAACTATGGAAGGTAACCCACATGATTCGGGCACGCGGTTCATTACACCATGGATGTAAGCACATGAAAAAGGAGACCTATAACCTAAAACGAGCATAACCTTTGCATCCATTGTCCGATCGGTGCATACTTTTTTTTTCTAGAAAGCTTGCAGCGAGGCCAATATCGACAAAAAGAGAAATTCAAAGAGTAGAATAGTATATAATTTTATACAAAATAAATAATCCCAATGGTTGAGATGCTGCCGCGCATACCTCCTACTAAGCGCATGTTATATTCAATACGGCGTTGAACTCCATCGCGGTGGAGGACCCGCCCACCGTATCATGAACCACGTCTAGACTACCGAGTTTATGGGGACACAAGGAACCATGGAAGGTAACCCACATCCCTCGACCATGCGGTTCATTACACCGTGGGTGTAAGCATATGAAAAAGGAGACCTATAACCTAAAACGAGCATAACTTTTGCATCCATTGTCCGATCGGTGCATACTTTTTTTTTCTAGAAAGCTCGCGGTGAGGCCAACATCGAAAAAAAGCAAAAATCAAAGAATAGAATAGTACATAATTTTATGAAAAATAAATACTTCCCTATGGTTGAGATACCGCCCCGAGTACCTCCTACTGCTAGCATCTTACATTCAATATAGCGTTGAACTCCATCGCGGTGGAGGACTCGCCCACCATATCATGAAACGCGCGTACACTACCGCGTTTATGGGTACACAAGGAACTATGGAAGGTAACCCACATGATTCGGGCACGCGGTTCATTACACCATGGATGTAAGCACATGAAAAAGGAGACCTATAACCTAAAACGAGCATAACCTTTGCATCCATTGTCCGATCGGTGCATACTTTTTTTTTCTAGAAAGCTTGCAGCGAGGCCAATATCGACAAAAAGAGAAATTCAAAGAGTAGAATAGTATATAATTTTATACAAAATAAATAATCCCTATGGTTGAGATGCTGCCGCGCATACCTCCTACTAAGCGCATGTTATATTCAATACGGCGTTGAACTCCATCGCGGTGGAGGACCCGCCCACCGTATCATGAACCACGTCTAGACTACCGAGTTTATGGGGACACAAGGAACCATGGAAGGTAACCCACATCCCTCGACCATGCGGTTCATTACACCGTGGGTGTAAGCATATGAAAAAGGAGACCTATAACCTAAAACGAGCATAACTTTTGCATCCATTGTCCGATCGGTGCATACTTTTTTTTTCTAGAAAGCTCGCGGTGAGGCCAACATCGAAAAAAAGCAAAAATCAAAGAATAGAATAGTACATAATTTTATGAAAAATAAATACTTCCCTATGGTTGAGATACCGCCCCGAGTACCTCCTACTGCTAGCATCTTACATTCAATATAGCGTTGAACTCCATCGCGGTGGAGGACTCGCCCACCATATCATGAAACGCGCGTACACTACCACGTTTATGGGTACACAAGGAACTATGGAAGGTAACCCACATGATTCGGGCACGCGGTTCATTACACCACGGATGTAAGCACATGAAAAAGGAGACCTATAACCTAAAACGAGCATAACCTTTGCATCCATTGTCCGATCGGTGCATACTTTTTTTTTCTAGAAAGCTTGCAGCGAGGCCAATATCGACAAAAAGAGAAATTCAAAGAGTAGAATAGTATATAATTTTATACAAAATAAATAATCCCTATGGTTGAGATGCTGCCGCGCATACCTCCTACTACGCGCATGTTATATTCAATACGGCGTTGAACTCCATCGCGGTGGAGGACCCGCCCACCGTATCATGAACCACGTCCTAGACTACCGAGTTTATGGGGACACAAGGAACCATGGAAGGTAACCCACATCCCTCGGCCATGCGGTTCATTACACCGTGGGTGTAAGCATATGAAAAAGGAGACCTATAACCTAAAACGAGCATAACTTTTGCATCCATTGTCCGATCGGTGCATACTTTTTTTTCTAGAAAGCTCGCTGGTGAGGCCAACATCGAAAAAAAGCAAAAATCAAAGAATAGAATAGTACTATAATTTTATGAAAAATAAATACTTCCCTATGGTTGAGATACCGCCCCGAGTACCTCCTACTGCTAGCATCTTACATTCAATATAGCGTTGAACTCCATCGCGGTGGAGGGACTCGCCCACCATATCATGAAACGCGCGTACACTACCACGTTTATGGGTACACAAGGAACTATGGAAGGTAACCCACATGATTCGGGCACGCGGTTCATTACACCATGGATGTAAGCACATGAAAAAGGAGACCTATAACCTAAAACGAACATAACTTTTGCATCCATTGTCCGATCGGTGCATACTTTTTTTTTCTAGAAAGCTTGCAGCGAGGCCAATATCGATAAAAAGAGAAATTCAAAGAGTAGAATAGTATATAATTTTATACAAAATAAATAATCCCTATGGTTGAGATGCTGCCGCGCATACCTCCTACTACGCGCATGTTATATTCAATACGGTGTTGAACTCCATCGCGGTGGAGGACCCGCCCACCGTATCATGAACCACGCCTAGACTATCGAGTTTATGGGGACACAAGGAACCATGGAAGGTAACCCACATCCCTCGGCCATGCGGTTCATTACACCGTGGGTGTAAGCATATGAAAAAGGAGACCTATAACCTAAGACGAGCATAACTTTTGCATCCATTGTCCGATCGGTGCATACTCTTTTTTTCTAGAAAGCTCGCGGTGAGGCCAACATCGAAAAAAAGCAAAAATCAAAGAATAGAATAGTATATAATTTTATGAAAAATAAATACTTCCCTATGGTTGAGATACCGCCCCGAGTACCTCCTACTGCTAGCATCTTACATTCAATATAGCGTTGAACTCCATCGCGGTGGAGGGCTCGCCCACCATATCATGAAACGCGCGTACACTACCGCGTTTATGGGTACACAAGGAACTATGGAAGGTAACCCATATGATTCGGGCACGCGGTTCATTACACCATGGATGTAAGCACATGAAAAAGGAGACCTATAACCTAAAACGAGCATAACTTTTGCATCCATTGTCCGATCGGTGCATACTTTTTTTTTCTAGAAAGCTTGCAGCGAGGCCAATATCGACAAAAAGAGAAATTCAAAGAGTAGAATAGTATATAATTTTATACAAAATAAATAATCCCTATGGTTGAGATGCTGCCGCGCATACCTCCTACTACGCGCATGTTATATTCAATACGGTGTTGAACTCCATCGCGGTGGAGGACCCGCCCACCGTATCATGAACCACGCCTAGACTATCGAGTTTATGGGGACACAAGGAACCATGGAAGGTAACCCACATCCCTCGACCATGCGGTTCATTACACCGTGGGTGTAAGCATATGAAAAAGGAGACCTATAACCTAAGACGAGCATAACTTTTGCATCCATTGTCCGATCGGTGCATACTCTTTTTTTTCTAGAAAGCTCGCGGTGAGGCCAACATCGAAAAAAAGCAAAAATCAAAGAATAGAATAGTATATAATTTTATGAAAAATAAATACTTCCCTATGGTTGAGATACCGCCCCGAGTACCTCCTACTGCTAGCATCTTACATTCAATATAGCGTTGAACTCCATCGCGGTGGAGGACTCGCCCACCATATCATGAAACGCGCGTACACTACCGCGTTTATGGGTACACAAGGAACTATGGAAGGTAACCCACATGATTCGGGCACGCGGTTCATTACACCATGGATGTAAGCACATGAAAAAGGAGACCTATAACCTAAAACGAGCATAACCTTTGCATCCATTGTCCGATCGGTGCATACTTTTTTTTTCTAGAAAGCTTGCAGCGAGGCCAATATCGACAAAAAGAGAAATTCAAAGAGTAGAATAGTATATAATTTTATACAAAATAAATAATCCCTATGGTTGAGATGCTGCCGCGCATACCTCCTACTACGCGCATGTTATATTCAATACGGCGTTGAACTCCATCGCGGTGGAGGACCCGCCCACCGTATCATGAACCACGCCTAGACTACCGAGTTTATGGGGACACAAGGAACCATGGAAGGTAACCCACATCCCTCGACCATGCGGTTCATTACACCGTGGGTGTAAGCATATGAAAAAGGAGACCTATAACCTAAACGAGCATAACTTTTGCATCCATTGTCCGATCGGTGCATACTTTTTTTTTCTAGAAAGCTCGCGGTGAGGCCAACATCGAAAAAAAGCAAAAATCAAAGAATAGAATAGTATATAATTTTATGAAAAATAAATACTTCCCTATGGTTGAGATACCGCCCCGAGTACCTCCTACTGCTAGCATCTTACATTCAATATAGCGTTGAACTCCATCGCGGTGGAGGACTCGCCCACCATATCATGAAACGCGCGTACACTACCGCGTTTATGGGTACACAAGGAACTATGGAAGGTAACCCATATGATTCGGGCACGCGGTTCATTACACCATGGATGTAAGCACATGAAAAAGGAGACCTATAACCTAAAACGAGCATAACCTTTGCATCCATTGTCCGATCGGTGCATACTTTTTTTTTCTAGAAAGCTTGCAGCGAGGCCAATATCGACAAAAAGAGAAATTCAAAGAGTAGAATAGTATATAATTTTATACAAAATAAATAATCCCTATGGTTGAGATGCTGCCGCGCATACCTCCTACTACGCGCATGTTATATTCAATACGGCGTTGAACTCCATCGCGGTGGAGGACCCGCCC
>MU847866.1:0-28251 GCA_032690845.1 Eleusine coracana subsp. coracana
AAGGAACCATGGAAGGTAACCCACATCCCTCGGCCATGCGATTCAGCACACCGTGGCTGTAAGCACACGAAAAGGAGACCTATAACCTAAAATGAGAGTAACTTTTGCGTCCGTTGTCCGTTCGGGGCATACTTTTTTTCTAGAAAGCTTGTGGCCAGGCCAACACCGACAAAAGAATTCAAAGTGTAGAATAGTATATAATTTTTTACAAAATAATACTTCCCTATGGTTAATATACTGCCCTGAATACCTCCTACTGCGAGCATGTTTACATTCAATTCAGCGTGGAACTCTATCGTGGTGGAGGACTCGCCCACCGTATCATGAACCGCGCCTAGATTACCAAGTTTACGGGTATACAGGAACCATGGAAGGTAATCCACATCCCTCGCACGCGGTTCAGCACACCGTGGGTCTAAGCACATGAAAAATAAGACCTATAACGTAAAAGAGCATAACTTTTGCATCCGTTGTCCGACCGGGTATACTTTTTTTTCTAGAAAGCTTGTGGTGAGGCCAACACCAACAAAAAGAAAAAGTTAAAGAGTAGAATAGTATATAATTTTTTTCAAAATAAATACTTCATATGGTTAAGATACTGCCCCGAATGCATCCTACTGCCAGCATGTTACATTCAATACAGCGTCGAACTCCATCGTGGTGGAGGACTCGTCCACTGTATCATGAACCGTGCCTAGACTACCGAGTTTATCATGTACACAAGGAACCATGGAAGGTAACCCACATCCCTTGGCACCACGCGGTGCAGCACACCGTGGGTGTAAGCACACGAAAAATGAGACCTATAACCTAAATAAGCGTAACTTTTGCATCCGTTATCCGATTGGGGCATACTTTTTTTCTAGAAATCTTGCGGTGAGGCCAACACTGATAAAAAGAAAAATTCAAAGAATAGAATAGTATATAATTTTTTTAAAAAGAAATACTTCCCTACGGTTAAGATACTTGCCCTGAATACCTCCTACTGCCAACATGTTACATTCAATACAGCGTCGAACTCCATTGTGGTGGAGGACTCGCCCCCGTATCATGAACCGTGCGTAGACTATCAAAGTTTACCGGGTATACAACGGAACCATGGAAGGTAACCCACATCCCTCGGCCATGCGATCAGCACACCGTGGGCTGTATGCACACGAAAAAAGAGACCTATACCTAAAATGAAGTAACTTTTGCGTCCGTTGTCCGTTCGGGGCATACTTTTTTCTAGAAAGCTTGTGGCCAGGCCAACACCGACAAAAAGGGGAATTCAAAGTGTAGAATAGTATATAATTTTTTACAAAATAAATACTTCCCTATGGTTAATATACTGCCCTGAATACCTCCTACTATCCCTGCGAGCATTTACATTCAATTCAGCGTGGAACTCTATCAGGGTGAAGGACTCGCCCCACCGTATCATGAACCGCGCCTAGATTACCAAGGTTTACGGGTAACAAGGAACCATGGAAGGTAATCCACATCCCTCGGCCACGCGGTTTCAGCACACCGTGGGTCTAAAGCACATGAAAAATAAGACCTTACGTAAAACGAGCATAACTTTTGCATCCGTTGTCCGACCGGGTATACTTTTTTTTCTAGAAAGCTTGTGGTGAGGGCCAACACCAACAAAAAGAAAAATTTAAAGAGTAGAATAGTATATAATTTTTTTCAAAATAAATACTTCACTAGGGTTAAGATACTGCCCCGAATGCATCCTACTGCCAGCATGTTACATTCAATACAGCGTCGAACTCCATCGTGGTGGAGGACTCGTCCACTGTATCATGAACCGTGCCTAGACTACCGAGTTATCGGTACACAAGGAACCATGGAAGGTAACCCACATCCCTTGGCCACGCGGTGCAGCACACCGTGGGTGTAAGCACACGAAAAATGAGACCTATAACCTAAAATAAGCGTAACTTTGCATCCGTTATCCGATTGGGGCATACTTTTTTTCTAGAAATCTTGCGGTGAGGCCAACACTGATAAAAAGAAAAAATTCAAAGAATAGAATATGTATATAATTTTTTTAAAAAGAATACTTACCCTACGGTTAGATACTGCCCTGAATACCTCCTACTGCAACATTTACTTCAATACAGCCGTCGAACTCCCATTGTGGTGGAGACTCGCCCACCGTATCATGAACCGTGGCTTAGACTACTAAAGTTTACCGGTATACAAGGAACCATGGAAGGTAACCCACATCCCTCGGCCATGCGATTCAGCACACCGTGGCTGTATGCACACGAAAAAGGAGACCTATAACCTAAAATGAGAGTAACTTTTGCGTCCGTTGTCCGTTCGGGGCATACTTTTTTCTAGAAAGCTTGTGGCCAGGCCAACACCGACAAAAAGTGGAATTCAAAAGTGTAGAATAGTATATAATTTTTTACAAAATAAATACTTCCCTATGGTTAATATACTGCCCTGAATACCTCCTACTGCGAGCATGTTACATTCAATTCAGCGTGGAACTCTATCGTGGTGGAGGACCTCGCCCACCGTATCATGAACCGCGCCTAGATTACCAAGTTTACGGGTATACAAGGAACCATGGAAGGTAATCCACATCCCTCGGCCACGCGGTTCAGCACACCGTGGGTCTAAGCACATGAAAAATAAGACCTATAACGTAAACGAGCATAACTTTTGCATTCCGTTGTCCGACCGGGGTATACTTTTTTTCTAGAAAGCTTGTGGTGAGGCCAACACCAACAAAAAGAAAAATTTAAAGAGTAAATAGTATATAATTTTTTTCAAAATAAATACTTCACTATGGTTAAGATACTGCCCCCGAATGCATCCTACTGCCAGCATGTTACATTCAATACAGCGTCGAACTCCATCGTGGTGGAGGACTCGTCCACTGTATCATGAACCGTGCCTAGACTACCGAGTTTATCGGTACACAAGGAACCATGGAAGGTAACCCACATCCCTTGGCCACGCGGTGCAGCACACCGTGGGTGTAAGCACACGAAAAATGAGACCTATAACCTAAAACAAGCGTAACTTTTGCATCCGTTATCCGATTGGGGCATACTTTTTTTTCTAGAAATCTTGCGGTGAGGCCAACACTGATAAAAAGAAAAATTCAAAGAATAGAATAGTATATAATTTTTTAAAAAGAAATACTTCCCTACGGTTAAGATACTGCCCTGAATACCTCCTACTGCCAACATGTTACATTCAATACAGCGTCGAACTCCATTGTGGTGGAGGACTCGCCCACCGTATCATGAACCGTGCTTAGACTACAAAGTTTACCGGTATACAAGGAACCATGGAAGGTAACCCACATCCCTCGGCCATGCGATTCAGCACACCGTGGCTGTATGCACACGAAAAAGGAGACCTATAACCTAAAATGAGAGTAACTTTTGCGTCCGTTGTCCGTTCGGGGCATACTTTTTTTCTAGAAAGCTTGTGGCCAGGCCAACACCGACAAAAAGTGGAATTCAAAGTGTAGAATAGTATATAATTTTTTACAAAATAAATACTTCCCTATGGTTAATATACTGCCCTGAATACCTCCTACTGCGAGCATGTTACATTCAATTCAGCGTGGAACTCTATCGTGGTGGAGGACTCGCCCACCGTATCATGAACCGCGCCTAGATTACCAAGTTTACGGGTATACAAGGAACCATGGAAGGTAATCCACATCCCTCGGCCACACGGTTCAGCACACCGTGGGTCTAAGCACATGAAAAATAAGACCTATAACGTAAAACGAGCATAACTTTTGCATCCGTTGTCCGACCGGGGTATACTTTTTTTTCTAGAAAGCTTGTGGTGAGGCCAACACCAACAAAAAGAAAAATTTAAAGAGTAGAATAGTATATAATTTTTTCAAAATAAATACTTCACTATGGTTAAGATACTGCCCCGAATGCATCCTACTGCCAGCATGTTACATTCAATACAGCGTCGAACTCCATCGTGGTGGAGGACTCGTCCACTGTATCATGAACCGTGCCTAGACTACCGAGTTTATCGGTACACAAGGAACCATGGAAGGTAACCCACATCCCTTGGCCACGCGGTGCAGCACACCGTGGGTGTAAGCACACGAAAAATGAGACCTATAACCTAAAACAAGCGTAACTTTTGCATCCGTTATCCGATTGGGGCATACTTTTTTTTCTAGAAATCTTGCGGTGAGGCCAACACTGATAAAAAGAAAAATTCAAAGAATAGAATAGTATATAATTTTTTAAAAAAGAAATACTTCCCTACGGTTAAGATACTGCCCTGAATACCTCCTACTGCCAACATGTTACATTCAATACAGCGTCGAACTCCATTGTGGTGGAGGACTCGCCCACCGTATCATGAACCGTGCTTAGACTACAAAGTTTACCGGTATACAAGGAACCATGGAAGGTAACCCACATCCCTCGGCCATGCGATTCAGCACACCGTGGCTGTATGCACACGAAAAAGGAGACCTATAACCTAAAATGAGAGTAACTTTTGCGTCCGTTGTCCGTTCGGGGCATACTTTTTTTCTAGAAAGCTTGTGGCCAGGCCAACACCGACAAAAAGTGGAATTCAAAGTGTAGAATAGTATATAATTTGTTACAAAATAAATACTTCCCTATGGTTAATATACTGCCCTGAATACCTCCTACTGCGAGCATGTTACATTCAATTCAGCGTGGAACTCTATCGTGGTGGAGGACTCGCCCACCGTATCATGAACCGCGCCTAGATTACCAAGTTTACGGGTATACAAGGAACCATGGAAGGTAATCCACATCCCTCGGCCACACGGTTCAGCACACCGTGGGTCTAAGCACATGAAAAATAAGACCTATAACGTAAAACGAGCATAACTTTTGCATCCGTTGTCCGACCGGGGTATACTTTTTTTTCTAGAAAGCTTGTGGTGAGGCCAACACCAACAAAAAGAAAAATTTAAAGAGTAGAATAGTATATAATTTTTTTCAAAATAAATACTTCACTATGGTTAAGATACTGCCCCGAATGCATCCTACTGCCAGCATGTTACATTCAATACAGCGTCGAACTCCATCGTGGTGGAGGACTCGTCCACTGTATCATGAACCGTGCCTAGACTACCGAGTTTATCGGTACACAAGGAACCATGGAAGGTAACCCACATCCCTTGGCCACGCGGTGCAGCACACCGTGGGTGTAAGCACACGAAAAATGAGACCTATAACCTAAAACAAGCGTAACTTTTGCATCCGTTATCCGATTGGGGCATACTTTTTTTTCTAGAAATCTTGCGGTGAGGCCAACACTGATAAAAAGAAAAATTCAAAGAATAGAATAGTATATAATTTTTTAAAAAAGAAATACTTCCCTACGGTTAAGATACTGCCCTGAATACCTCCTACTGCCAACATGTTACATTCAATACAGCGTCGAACTCCATTGTGGTGGAGGACTCGCCCACCGTATCATGAACCGTGCTTAGACTACAAAGTTTACCGGTATACAAGGAACCATGGAAGGTAACCCACATCCCTCGGCCATGCGATTCAGCACACCGTGGCTGTATGCACACGAAAAAGGAGACCTATAACCTAAAATGAGAGTAACTTTTGCGTCCGTTGTCCGTTCGGGGCATACTTTTTTTCTAGAAAGCTTGTGGCCAGGCCAACACCGACAAAAAGTGGAATTCAAAGTGTAGAATAGTATATAATTTGTTACAAAATAAATACTTCCCTATGGTTAATATACTGCCCTGAATACCTCCTACTGCGAGCATGTTACATTCAATTCAGCGTGGAACTCTATCGTGGTGGAGGACTCGCCCACCGTATCATGAACCGTGCCTAGATTACCAAGTTTACGGGTATACAAGGAACCATGGAAGGTAATCCACATCCCTCGGCCACACGGTTCAGCACACCGTGGGTCTAAGCACATGAAAAATAAGACCTATAACGTAAAACGAGCATAACTTTTGCATCCGTTGTCCGACCGGGGTGTACTTTTTTTTTCTAGAAAGCTTGTGGTGAGGCCAACACCAACAAAAAGAAAAATTTAAAGAGTAGAATAGTATATAATTTTTTTCAAAATAAATACTTCACTATGGTTAAGATACTGCCCCGAATGCATCCTACTGCCAGCATGTTACATTCAATACAGCGTCGAACTCCATCGTGGTGGAGGACTCGTCCACTGTATCATGAACCGTGCCTAGACTACCGAGTTTATCGGTACACAAGGAACCATGGAAGGTAACCCACATCCCTTAGCCACGCGGTGCAGCACACCGTGGGTGTAAGCACACGAAAAATGAGACCTATAACCTAAAACAAGCGTAACTTTTGCATCTGTTATCCGATTGGGGCATACTTTTTTTTCTAGAAATCTTGCGGTGAGGCCAACACTGATAAAAAGAAAAATTCAAAGAATAGAATAGTATATAATTTTTTTAAAAAGAAATACTTCCCTACGGTTAAGATACTGCCCTGAATACCTCCTACTGCCAACATGTTACATTCAATACAGCGTCGAACTCCATTGTGGTGGAGGACTCGCCCACCGTATCATGAACCGTGCTTAGACTACAAAGTTTACCGGTATACAAGGAACCATGGAAGGTAACCCACATCCCTCGGCCATGCGATTCAGCACACCGTGGCTGTATGCACACGAAAAAGGAGACCTATAACCTAAAATGAGAGTAACTTTTGCGTCCGTTGTCCGTTCGGGGCATACTTTTTTTCTAGAAAGCTTGTGGCCAGGCCAACACCGACAAAAAGTGGAATTCAAAGTGTAGAGTAGTATATAATTTGTTACAAAATAAATACTTCCCTATGGTTAATATACTGCCCTGAATACCTCCTTCTGCGAGCATGTTACATTCAATTCAGCGTGGAACTCTATCGTGGTGGAGGACTCGCCCACCGTATCATGAACCGCGCCTAGATTACCAAGTTTACGGGTATACAAGGAACCATGGAAGGTAATCCACATCCCTCGGCCACGCGGTTCAGCACACCGTGGGTCTAAGCACATGAAAAATAAGACCTATAACGTAAAACGAGCATAACTTTTGCATCCGTTGTCCGACCGGGGTATACTTTTTTTTCTAGAAAGCTTGTGGTGAGGCCAACACCAACAAAAAGAAAAATTTAAAGAGTAGAATAGTATATAATTTTTTTCAAAATAAATACTTCCCTACGGTTAAGATACTGCCCTGAATACCTCCTACTGCCAACATGTTACATTCAATACAGCGTCGAACTCCATTGTGGTGGAGGACTCGCCCACCGTATCATGAACCGTGCTTAGACTACAAAGTTTACCGGTATACAAGGAACCATGGAAGGTAACCCACATCCCTCGGCCATGAGATTCAGCACACCGTGGCTGTATGCACACGAAAAAGGAGACCTATAACCTAAAATGAGAGTAACTTTTGCGTCCGTTGTCCGTTCGGGGCATACTTTTTTTCTAGAAAGCTTGTGGCCAGGCCAACACCGACAAAAAGTGGAATTCAAAGTGTAGAATAGTATATAATTTTTTACAAAATAAGTACTTCCCTATGGTTAATATACTGTCCTGAATACCTCCTACTGCCAGCATGTTACATTCAATACAGCGTCGAACTCAATCGTGGTGGAGGACTCTCCCACCGTATCATGAACCGTGCCTAGACTACCGAGTTTATCGGTACACAAGGAACCATCAGGACACCGTGGGTGTAAGCACACGAAAAATGAGACCTATAACCTAAAACAACTGTAACTTTTGCATCCGTTATCCGATTGGGGCATACTTTTTTTTTCTAGAAATCTTGCAGCGAGGCCAACACCGACAAAAAGCAAAATTCAAAGAATAGAATAGTATATAAGTTTTTTAAAAGAAATACTTCCCTACAGTTAAGATACTGCCCTGAATACCTCCTACTGCCAGCATGTTACATTCAATACAGCGTCGAACTCCGTTGTGGTGGAGGACTTGCCCACCGTATCATGAACAGTTCATAGACTACCAAGTTTACGGGTATACAAGGAACCATGGAAGGTAACCCACATCCCTCAGCCATGCGGTTCTGCACACCGTGGGTGTATGCACACGAAAAAGGAGACCTATAACCTAAAATGAGAGTAACTTTTGCGTCCGTTGTCCGTTTGGGGCATACTTTTTTTCTAGAAAGCTTGTGGCAAGGCCAACACCAAGAAAAAGTGGAATTCAAAGTGTAGAATAGTATATAATTTTGTACAAAATAAATACTTCCCTATGGTTAATATACTGCCCTGAATACCTCCTACTGCGAGCATGTTACATTCAATTCAGCGTTAAACTCCATCGTGGTGGAGGACTCGCCCACCGTATCATGAACCGTGCTTAGACTACAAAGTTTACCGGTATACAAGGAACCATGGAAGGTAACCCACATCCCTCGGCCATGAGATTCAGCACACCGTGGCTGTATGCACACGAAAAAGGAGACCTATAACCTAAAATGAGAGTAACTTTTGCGTCCGTTGTCCGTTCGGGGCATACTTTTTTTCTAGAAAGCTTGTGGCCAGGCCAACACCGACAAAAAGTGGAATTCAAAGTGTAGAATAGTATATAATTTTTTACAAAATAAGTACTTCCCTATGGTTAATATACTGTCCTGAATACCTCCTACTGCCAGCATGTTACATTCAATACAGCGTCGAACTCAATCGTGGTGGAGGACTCTCCCACCGTATCATGAACCGTGCCCAGACTACCGAGTTTATCGGTACACAAGGAACCATCAGGACACCGTGGGTGTAAGCACACGAAAAATGAGACCTATAACCTAAAACAAGTGTAACTTTTGCATCCGTTATCCGATTGGGGCATACTTTTTTTTTCTAGAAATCTTGCAGCGAGGCCAACACCGACAAAAAGCAAAATTCAAAGAATAGAATAGTATATAAGTTTTTTAAAAGAAATACTTCCCTACAGTTAAGATACTGCCCTGAATACCTCCTACTGCCAGCATGTTACATTCAATACAGCGTCGAACTCCATTGTGGTGGAGGACTTGCCCACCGTATCATGAACAGTTCATAGACTACCAAGTTTACGGGTATACAAGGAACCATGGAAGGTAACCCACATCCCTCAGCCATGCGGTTCTGCACACCGTGGGTGTATGCACACGAAAAAGGAGACCTATAACCTAAAATGAGAGTAACTTTTGCGTCCGTTGTCCGTTTGGGGCATACTTTTTTTCTAGAAAGCTTGTGGCAAGGCCAACACCAAGAAAAAGTGGAATTCAAAGTGTAGAATAGTATATAATTTTGTACAAAATAAATACTTCCCTATGGTTAATATACTGCCCTGAATACCTCCTACTGCGAGCATGTTACATTCAATTCAGCGTTAAACTCCATCGTGGTGGAGGACTCGCCCACCGTATCATGAACCGCGCCTAGACTACCAAGTTTACGGGTATACAAGGAACCATGGAAGGTAACCCACATCCCTCGGCCATGCGGTTCAGCACACCGTGGGTGTATGCACACGAAAAAGGAGACCTATAACCTGAAATGAGAGTAACTTTTGCGTCCGTTGTCCGTTCGGGGCATACTTTTTTTCTAGAAAGCTTGTGGCCAGGCCAACACCGACAAAAAGTGGAATTCAAAGTGTAGAATAGTATATAATTTGTTACAAAATAAATACTTCCCTATGGTTAATATACTGCCCTGAATACCTCCTACTGCGAGCATGTTACATTCAATTCAGCGTGGAACTCTATCGTGGTGGAGGACTCGCCCACCGTATCATGAACCGCGCCTAGATTACCAAGTTTACGGGTATACAAGGAACCATGGAAGGTAATCCACATCCCTCGGCCACGCGGTTCAGCACACCGTGGGTCTAAGCACATGAAAAATAAGACCTATAACGTAAAACGAGCATAACTTTTGCATCCGTTGTCCGACCGGGGTATACTTTTTTTTTCTAGAAAGCTTGTGGTGAGGCCAACACCAACAAAAAGAAAAATTTAAAGAGTAGAATAGTATATAATTTTTTTCAAAATAAATACTTCCCTACGGTTAAGATACTGCCCTGAATACCTCCTACTGCCAACATGTTACATTCAATACAGCGTCGAACTCCATTGTGGTGGAGGACTCGCCCACCGTATCATGAACCGTGCTTAGACTACAAAGTTTACCGGTATACAAGGAACCATGGAAGGTAACCCACATCCCTCGGCCATGCGATTCAGCACACCGTGGCTGTATGCACACGAAAAAGGAGACCTATAACCTAAAATGAGAGTAACTTTTGCGTCCGTTGTCCGTTCGGGGCATACTTTTTTTCTAGAAAGCTTGTGGCCAGGCCAACACCGACAAAAAGTGGAATTCAAAGTGTAGAATAGTATATAATTTTTTTACAAAATAAATACTTCCCTATGGTTAATATACTGCCCTGAATACCTCCTACTGCGAGCATGTTACATTCAATTCAGCGTGGAACTCTATCGTGGTGGACTCCTCGCCCACCGTATCATGAACCGCGCCTAGATTACCAAGTTTACGGGTATACAAGGAACCATGGAAGGTAATCCACATCCCTCGGCCACGCGGTTCAGCACACCGTGGGTCTAAGCACATGAAAAATAAGACCTATAACGTAAAACGAGCATAACTTTTGCATCCGTTGTCCGACCGGGGTATACTTTTTTTTCTAGAAAGCTTGTGGTGAGGCCAACACCAACAAAAAGAAAAATTTAAAGAGTAGAATAGTATATAATTTTTTTCAAAATAAATACTTCACTATGGTTAAGATACTGCCCCGAATGCATCCTACTGCCAGCATGTTACATTCAATACAGCGTCGAACTCCATCGTGGTGGAGGACTCGTCCACTGTATCATGAACCGTGCCTAGACTACCGAGTTTATCGGTACACAAGGAACCATGGAAGGTAACCCACATCCCTTGGCCACGCGGTGCAGCACACCGTGGGTGTAAGCACACGAAAAATGAGACCTATAACCTAAAACAAGCGTAACTTTTGCATCCGTTATCCGATTGGGGCATACTTTTTTTTCTAGAAATCTTGCGGTGAGGCCAACACTGATAAAAAGAAAAATTCAAAGAATAGAATAGTATATAATTTTTTTAAAAAGAAATACTTCCCTACGGTTAAGATACTGCCCTGAATACCTCCTACTGCCAACATGTTACATTCAATACAGCGTCGAACTCCATTGTGGTGGAGGACTCGCCCACCGTATCATGAACCGTGCTTAGACTACAAAGTTTACCGGTATACAAGGAACCATGGAAGGTAACCCACATCCCTCGGCCATGCGATTCAGCACACCGTGGCTGTATGCACACGAAAAAGGAGACCTATAACCTAAAATGAGAGTAACTTTTGCGTCCGTTGTCCGTTCGGGGCATACTTTTTTTCTAGAAAGCTTGTGGCCAGGCCAACACCGACAAAAAGTGGAATTCAAAGTGTAGAATAGTATATAATTTGTTACAAAATAAATACTTCCCTATGGTTAATATACTGCCCTGAATACCTCCTACTGCGAGCATGTTACATTCAATTCAGCGTGGAACTCTATCGTGGTGGAGGACTCGCCCACCGTATCATGAACCGTGCCTAGATTACCAAGTTTACGGGTATACAAGGAACCATGGAAGGTAATCCACATCCCTCGGCCACGCGGTTCAGCACACCGTGGGTCTAAGCACATGAAAAATGAGACCTATAACGTAAAACGAGCGTAACTTTTGCATCCGTTGTCCAACCGGGGCATACTTTTTTTTCCTAGAAAGCTTGCGGTGAGACCAACACCGACAAAAAGCAAAATTTAAAGAGTAGAATAGTATATAATTTTTTTCAAAATAAATACTTCACTATGGTTAAGATACTGCCCCGAATGCATCCTACTGCCAGCATGTTACATTCAATACAGCGTCGAACTCCATCGTGGTGGAGGACTCGTCCACTGTATCATGAACCGTGCCTAGACTACCGAGTTTATCGGTACACAAGGAACCATGGAAGGTAACCCACATCCCTCGGCCACGCGGTGCAGCACACCGTGGGTGTAAGCACACGAAAAATAAGACCTATAACCTAAAACAAGCGTAACTTTTGCATCCGTTATCCGATTGGGGCATACTTTTTTTTCTAGAAATCTTGCGGTGAGGCCAACACTGATAAAAAGAAAAATTCAAAGAATAGAATAGTATATAATTTTTTTAAAAAGAAATACTTCCCTACGGTTAAGATACTGCCCTGAATACCTCCTACTGCCAACATGTTACATTCAATACAGCGTCGAACTCCATTGTGGTGGAGGACTCGCCCACCGTATCATGAACCGTGCTTAGACTACAAAGTTTACCGGTATACAAGGAACCATGGAAGGTAACCCACATCCCTCGGCCATGCGATTCAGCACACCGTGGCTGTATGCACACGAAAAAGGAGACCTATAACCTAAAATGAGAGTAACTTTTGCGTCCGTTGTCCGTTCGGGGCATACTTTTTTTTCTAGAAAGCTTGTGGCCAGGCCAACACCGACAAAAAGTGGAATTCAAAGTGTAGAATAGTATATAATTTTTTACAAAATAAGTACTTCCCTATGGTTAATATAATGTCCTGAATACCTCCTACTGCCAGCATGTTACATTCAATACAGCGTCGAACTCAATCGTGGTGGAGGACTCTCCCACCGTATCATGAACCGTGCCTAGACTACCGAGTTTATCGGTACACAAGGAACCATCAGGACACCGTGGGTGTAAGCACACGAAAAATGAGACCTATAACCTAAAACAAGTGTAACTTTTGCATCCGTTATCCGATTGGGGCATACTTTTTTTTTCTAGAAATCTTGCAGCGAGGCCAACACCGACAAAAAGCAAAATTCAAAGAATAGAATAGTATATAAGTTTTTTAAAAGAAATACTTCCCTACAGTTAAGATACTGCCCTGAATACCTCCTACTGCCAGCATGTTACATTCAATACAGCGTCGAACTCTATTGTGGTGGAGGACTTGCCCAATGTATCATGAACCGTTCATAGACTACCAAGTTTACGGGTATACAAGGAACCATGGAAGGTAACCCACATCCCTCAGCCATGCGGTTCTGCACACCGTGGGTGTATGCACACGAAAAAGGAGACCTATAACCTAAAATGAGAGTAACTTTTGCGTCCGTTGTCCGTTTGGGGCATACTTTTTTTCTAGAAAGCTTGTGGCAAGGCCAACACCAAGAAAAAGTGGAATTCAAAGTGTAGAATAGTATATAATTTTGTACAAAATAAATACTTCCCTATGGTTAATATACTGCCCTGAATACCTCCTACTGCGAGCATGTTACATTCAATTCAGCGTTAAACTCCATCGTGGTGGAGGACTCGCCCACCGTATCATGAACCGCGCCTAGACTACCAAGTTTACGGGTATACAAGGAACCATGGAAGGTAACCCACGTCCCTCGGCCACGCGGTTCAGCACACCGTGGGTCTAAGCACATGAAAAATGAGACCTATAACGTAAAACGAGCGTAACTTTTGCATCCGTTGTCCAACCGGGGCATACTTTTTTTTCCTAGAAAGCTTGCGGTGAGACCAACACCGACAAAAAGCAAAATTTAAAGAGTAGAATAGTATATAATGTTTTTCAAAATAAATACTTCCCTATGGTTAAGATACTGTCCCGAATGCATCCTACTGCCAGCATGTTACATTCAATACAGCGTCGAACTCCATCATGGTGGAGGAATCGCCCACCGTATCATGAACCGTGCCTAGACTACTGAGTTTATCGGTACACAAGGAACCATGGAAGGTAACCCACATCCCTCGGCCACGCGGTGCAGCACACCGTGGGTGTAAGCACACGAAAAATGAGACCTATAACCTATAACAAGCGTAACTTTTGCATTCTTTATCCGATTGGGGTATAATTTTTTTTCTAGAAATCTTGCGGTGAGACCAACACTGATAAAAAGGAAAATTCAAAGAATAGAATAGTATATAATTTTTTTAAAAAGAAATACTTCCCTACGGTTAAGATACTGCCCTGAATACCTCCTACTGCCAACATGTTACATTCAATACAGCGTCGAACTCCATTATGGTGGAGGACTCGCCCACCGTATCATGAACCGTGCTTAGACTACAAAGTTTACCGGTATACAAGGAACCATGGAAGGTAACCCACATCCCTCGGCCATGCGATTCAGCACACCGTGGGTGTATGCACACGAAAAAGGAGACCTATAACCTAAAATGAGAGTAACTTTTGCGTTCGTTGTCCGTTCAGGGCATACTTTTTTTCTAGAAAGCTTGTGGCGAGGCCAACACCGACAAAAAGTGGAATTTAAAGTGTAGAATAGTATATAATTTTTTACAAAATAAATAGTTCCCTATGGTTAAGATACTGCCCTGAATACCTCCTACTGTCGGCATGTTACATTCAATACAGCGTCGAACTCAATCGTGGTGGAGGACTCTCCCACCGTATCATGAACCGTGCCTAGACTACCGAGTTTATCGGTACACAAGGAACCATCAGGACACCGTGGGTGTAAGCACACGAAAAATGAGACCTATAACCTAAAACAAGTGTAACTTTTGCATCCGTTATCCGATTGGGGCATACTTTTTTTTTCTAGAAATCTTGCAGCGAGGCCAACACCGACAAAAAGCAAAATTCAAAGAATACAATAGTATATAATTTTTTTTAAAAGAAATACTTCCCTACGGTTAAGATACTGCCCTGAATACCTCCTACTGCCTGCATGTTACATTCAATACAGCGTCGAACTCCATTGTGGTGGAGGACTTGCCCACCGTATCATGAACCGTTCATAGACTACCAAGTTTACGGGTATACAAGGAACCATGGAAGGTAACCCACATCCCTCAGCCATGCGGTTCTGCACACCGTGGGTGTATGCACACGAAAAAGGAGACCTATAACCTAAAATGAGCGTAACTTTTGCGTCCGTTGTCCGTTTGGGGCATACTTTTTTTCTAGAAAGCTTGTGGCAAGGCCAACACCAAGAAAAAGTGGAATTCAAAGTGTAGAATAGTATATAATTTTGTACAAAATAAATACTTCCCTATGGTTAATATACTACCCTGAATACCTCCTACTGCGAGCATGTTACATTCAATTCAGCGTTAAACTCCATCGTGGTGGAGGACTCGCCCACCGTATCATGAACCGCACCTAGACTACCAAGTTTACGGGTATACAAGGAACCATGGAAGGTAACCCACATCCCTCGGCCACGCGGTTTAGCACACCGTGGGTCTAAGCACATGAAAAATGAGACCTATAACGTAAAACGAGCGTAACTTTTGCATCCGTTGTCCGACCGGGGCATACTTTTTTTCCTAGAAAGCTTGCGGTGAGGCCAACACCGAAAAAAAGCAAAATTTAAAGAGTAGAATAGTATATAATTTTTTTCAAAATAAATACTTCCCTATGGTTAAGATACTGTCCCGAATGCATCCTACTGCCAGCATGTTACATTCAATACAGCGTCGAACTCCATCATGGTGGAGGAATCGCCCACCGTATCATGAACCGTGCCTAGACTACCGAGTTTATCGGTACACAAGGAACCATGGAAGGTAACCCACATCCCTCGGCCACGCGGTTCAGCACACCGTGGGTGTAAGCACACGAAAAATGAGACTTATAACCTAAAACAAGCGTAACTTTTGCATTCTTTATCCGATTGGGGTATAATTTTTTTTCTAGAAATCTTGCAGCGAGGCCAACACCGACAAAAAGAAAAATTCAAAGAATAGAATAGTATATAATTTTGTTTAAAAGAAATACTTCCCTATGGTTAAGATACTGCCCTGAATACCTCCTACTGCCAGCATGTTACATTCAATACAACGTCAAACTCCATTGTGGTGTAGGACTCGCCCATCGTATCATGTACCGTGCATAGACTACAAAGTTTACGGGTATACAAGGAACCATGGAAGGTAACCCACATCCCTCGGCCATGCGGTTCAGCACACCGTGGGTGTATGCACACGAAAAAGGAGACCTATAACCTAAAATGAGGGTAACTTTTGCGTCCATTGTCCGTTCGGGGCATACTTTTTTTCTAGAAAGCTTGTGGTGAGGCCAACACCGACAAAAAGTGGAATTCAAAGTGTAGAATAGTATATAAGTTTTTATAAAATAAATACTTCCCTATGGTTAATATACTGCCTTGAATACCTCCTACTACTAGCATGTTACATTCAATATAGCGTCGAACTCCATCGTGGTGAAGGACTCGCACACCGTATCATGAACCGCGCCTAGACTACCAAGTTTGCGGGTGTACAAGGAACCGTGGAAGGCAACCCACATCCCTCGGCCACGCGGTTCAGCACACCAAGGGTGTAAGCACATGAAAAATGAGACCTATAACCTAAAACGAGCATAACTTTCGCATCAGTTCTCCGATCGGGGCATACTTTTTTTTTCTAGAAAGCTTGTGGCGAGGCCAACACCGACAAAAAGCAAAATTCAAAGAATAGAATAGTATATAATTTTGTTTAAAAGAAATACTTCCCTATGGTTAAGATACTGCCCCGAATGCCTCCTACTGCACGCATGTTACATTCAATACAGCGTCGAGCTCCATCGTGGTGGAGGACTCGCCCACCGTATCATGAACCGCGCCTAGATTACCGAGTTTATGGGTACGCATGGAACCATGGAAGGTAACCCACATCCCTCGGCCATGCGGTTCAGCACACCGAGGGTGTATGCACACGAAAAAGGAGACCTATAACCTAAAGCGAGAGTAACTTTTGCGTACGTTGTCCATTCGGGGCATACTTTTTTTCTAGAAAGCTTGTGGTGAGGCCAACACCAACAAAAAGTGAAATTCAAAGTGTAGAATAGTATATAATTTTTAAAAAAATAAATACTTCCCTACTGTTAATATACTACCCTGAATACCTCCTACTGCAAGCATGTTACGTTCAATACAGCGTCGAACTCCATTGTGGTGGAGGACTCGCCCACCGTATCATGAACCACGCCTAGACTACCAAGTTTACGGGAATAGAATGAACCATGGAAGGTAACCCACATCCCTTGGCCATGTGGTTCAGCACACCGCGGGTGTAAGCACATGAAAAATGAGACCTATAACCTAAAACGAGCATAACTTTGGCATCAGTTGTCCGATCGAGGCATACTTTTTTTTTCTAGAAAGCTTGCGGCGAGGCCAACACCGACAAAAAGCAAAATTCAAAGTATAGAATAGTATATAATTTTTGTCAAAATAAATACTTCCCTATGGTTAAGATACTGCCCCGAATACCTCCTACTGCCAGCATGTTACATTCAATACTGTGTCGAACTCCATTGTTGTGGAGGACTCACCCACTGTATCATGAACCGTGCTTAGACTACCAAATTTATGGGTAAACAAGGAACCATGGAAGGTAACCCACATCCCTCGGCCATGCGGTTCAGCACACCATGGGTGTATGCACACGAAAAAGGAGACCTATAACCTAAAACGAGCATAACTTTTGCATCTGTTGTCTGATCGGGGCATACTATTTTTTTCTAGAAAGCTTGCGCTGAGACCAACACCGACAAAAAGCAAAATTCAAAGAGTACTACAGTATATAATTTTTTACAAAATAAATACTTCCCTATGGTGAACATACCACCCCGAATACCTCCTACTGCCAGCATGTTACATTCAATACAACGTCAAACTCCATTGTGGTGGAGGACTCGCCTCCGTATCATTAACCGCGTCTAGATTACCGAGTTTATGGGTACGCAAGGAACCATGGAAGGTAAACCACATCCCTCGGCCACGTGGTTCAGCACACCGCGGGTGTAAGCACATGAAAAATGAGACCTATAACCTAAAACGAGCGTAACTTTTGTGTCCATTGTCCGTTCGAGGCATACTTTTCTTCTAGAAAGCTTGCGACGAGACCAACACCGACAAATAAGTGAAATTCAGAGTTTAGAATAGTATATAATTTTTTACAAAATAAATACTTTCCTATGGTTAAGATACTGCCCTGAATACCTCCTACTACCAGCATGTTACATTCAATACTGTGTCGAACTCCATTGTTGTGGAGGACTCACCCACTGTATCATGAACCGTGCTTAGACTACCAAGTTTACGGGTAAACAAGGAACCATGGAAGGTAACCCACATCCCTCGGCCATGCGGTTCAGCACACCATGGGTGTATGCACACGAAAAAGGAGACCTATAACCTAAAATGAGGGTAACTTTTGCGTCCGTTGTTCGTTCGGCGCATACTATTTTTCTAGAAAGCTTGTGGCGAGGCCAACACCGACAAAAAGTGGAATTCAAAGTGTAGAATAGTATATAATTTTTTACAAAATAAATACTTCCCTATGGTTAATATACTGCCCTGAATACCTCCTACTGCCAGCATGTTACATTCAATACAGCGTCGAACTCCATCATTGTGGAGGACTCGCCCACCGTATCATGAACCGCGCCTAGACTACCAAGTTTACGGGTATACAAGGAACCATGGAAGGTAACCCACATCCCTCGGCCATGCGGTTCAGCACACTGTGGGTCTAGGCACTTGAAAAATGAGACCTATAACCTAAAACGAGCATAACTTTTGCATCCGTTGTCCGATCGGGGCATACTTTTTTTTATAGAAAGCTTGCGGTGAGGCCAACACCGACAAAAAGCAAAATTTAAAGAGTACAATAGTATAGAATTTTTTTCAAAATAAATACTTCCCTATGGTTAAGATACTGCCCCGAATACATCCTACTGCCAGCATGTTACATTCAATACAGCGTCGAACTCCATCGTGGTGGAGGACTCGCCCACCGTATCATGAACCGTGCCTAGACTACCAAATTTATCAGTACACAAGGTACCATGGAAGGTAACCCACATCCCTTGGCCACGCGGTTCAGCACACCGTGGGTGTAAGCACACGAAAAAGGAGACCTATTACCTAAAACAAGCGTAATTTTTGCATCCGATATCCGATTGGGGCATAGTTTTTTTTTCTAGAAAGCTTGTGACGAGGCCAACACCGACAAAAAGAAAAATTCAAAGAATAGAATAGTATATAATTTTTTTCAAAAGAAATACTTCCCTACGGTTAAGATACTACCCAGAATACCTCCTACTTCCAGCATGTTACATTCAATACAGCGTCGAACTCCATTATGGTGGAGGACTCGCCCACCATATCATGAACCGTGCCTAGACGAACAAGTTTACGGGTATACAAGGAACCATGAAAGGTAACCCACATCCCTCGGCCATGCGGTTCAGCACACTGTGGGTGTATGCACACGAAAAAGGAGACCTATAACCTAAAATGAGAGTAACTTTTGCGTCCGTTGTCTGTTCGGGGCATACCTTTTTTCTAGAAAGCTTGTGGCGAGGCCAACACCGACAAAAAGTGGAATTCAATGTGTAGAATAGTATATAATTTTTTACAAAATAAATACTACCCTATGAATAATATACTGCCCTGAATACCTCCTACTGCCAGGATGTTACATTCAATACAGCGTCGAACTCCATCTTGGTGGAGGACTCGCCCACTGTATCATGAACCACACATAGACTACCAAGTTTACGGGTATACAAGGAACTATGGAAGGTAACCCACATCCCTCGGCCACGCGGTTCAGCACACCGTGGGTGTAAGCACATGAAAAATGAGACCTATAACCTAAAACATGCATAACTTTTGCATCCGTTGTCTGATCCGGGCAAACTATTTTTTTCTAGAAAGCTTGCGACGAGGCCAACACCGACAAAAAGGTGAAATTCAAAGTGTAGAATAGTATATAATTTTTTACAAAATAAATACTTCCCTATGGTTTAGATACTGCCATGAATACCTCCTACTGCCAGCATGTTACATTCAATACAGTGTCGAACTCCATCATGGTGGAGGACTCGCCCATCGTATCATGAACCGCGCCTAGACTACCAAGTTTACGGGTATAGAAGGAACCATGGAAGGTAACCCATATCCCTCGGACATGTGGTTTAGCACACCATGGATGTATGCACACGAAAAAGGAGACCTATAACCTAAAATGAGAGTAACTTTTGCGTCCGTTGTCCGTTCGGGGCATACTTTTTTTCTAGAAAGCTTGTGGCGAGGCCAACGCCGACAAAAAGTGGAATTCAAAGTGTAGAATAGTATATTATTTTTTACAAAATAAATACTTCCCTATGGTTAATATACTGCCCTGAATACCTCCTATTGCCAGCATGTTACATTTAATACAGCGTCGAACTCCATCATGGTGGAGGACTCGCCCACCGTATCATGAACCGCGCCTAGACTACCAAGTTTACAGGTATACAAGGAACCATGGAAGGTAACCCACATCCCTCGGCCATGCGGTTCAGCACACCGTGGGTCTAAGCACATGAAAAATGAGACCTATAACCTAAAACGAGCATAACTTTTGCATCCGTTGTCCGACCGGGGTATACTTTTTTTTCTAGAAAGCTTGCATTGAGGCCATGTGACACCCCAGGTGTCCCATTCCAATTAACAAGCATAAGGAGCACAAGGATATGAGTAATGATGGCATGAAATAGAAAAAGCCTCCCTAAAATTTGGAATTAATTCTAGGAAAAACAAAAACCCTGGATGCAAATTATGAAGCAATTTAAAAATTCTCTATATAACATATATCAATAAAATTCATATTCAAAATGGTAATAATAAAATAGAATTTTATGAATTTATTGAGCATTTTATCTAAATTGCAAAAGCCACATTTAATTAATCAATATTTAAGTATCTATTTAAGGCAATTATTAAATACTAAAACTATTTGTATGGAAATCACAAAGAAAAAATTCACCAGAGTGTTCTCCACTATTTAAATAGTCAACTCACCAAGTTTCACAATTTTTGGGAATTTCTAGCTATTTTATTTTGATTTCCCAAAATCCAGCATTGACCAAGGACCTTTTTGCGAAGAATCTGAAAGTTTGGGGGGGTCAGAGGAAAATCCTTTCTCCTTCTTCCTCCATTGGCCGGTGAAGCTCCCCCCGCCGATTCTCTCTCTGTCGACGCCGGCGCACCGAAAGGACGGCCATCACTCCAGCCTCAGGACCGAGCGCGTGCTACAGCGTCCCCCTGCCACTGCCCTGCCGCTCGAGCCTGGCCAACGGCCTTCTTCCTTCCCCTCTCCTCTGCACGCCATCGACATGACCTTGCCGCTCGGCCACCCTGCTCCCGACCGTTCCCATCACTCCGGCCAAACGCAAACCGATGCGCTGACCCTTGCACCACCACGTGACACCCTCCGAGCACTCTCATTTCAACTCCCTGGACTCTGCTCCCCACTCTCTCCTTCTCATTCCTCCACCATTCCGCCATTTTGGAGCTCCAGCGCAAGCTCGAGCCCTGCTTTCCCCTTTGCCTCCCAACCCGATTCAAAGACACACACGCAGCGCATTCTCCCTGTGCGACTCTCCCTTGCCACCATTCCCCTCCACTTCATGAGTATCGCTAGTAATTCGAGTTTTTCCCCTTGGAACCTATCCGGCGATCCCCACTGCCGCCGCTCAAAATTTACCAAGCACCGTAAGCCTCCCGATCCGGTTCTTGCACATCCAGGTGCGCTCACCCCTCGATGATTTCCCTGACCCCTAGCATAGTGTTTGATCGCTTCTTTGCGCGTAGAGACGATTTTTCCCCGGACTCTACCATCGCCACCGTTCGCCGAAGCACCTCGTCGACGAGCTACTAGTTCCGGCCTGAGTCCACGACGACATCATCAACGCCGGTTTTCTCCGCCTTCTGCTGGTGCTCTACGTGAAGACGGCGACCGATTTGCTGCCCCCTACTAGAAACACGACGCTGCCGAAGATCAGAGTTCCGCCGCCGCTCGACGTCAACCCTCTCCGGTGAGCCTCTGTCCTCGCCAACCCTCGCGTGTGCTTGCCAGCGGCGAGCTTGACCGCTCTCCAGCGAGCTCCGGCGCCACTGACCCGCCGTTCGACTGGCGCCTACTGGCAGCCGAGCTGGAGTCGACGTGGCGTTGACGTGTCTGCTGACCTGGCCCGACGTGGCAACGTTTTAATAGATAAATGCCAAGAAAATTCCAGAAAACCATTAAGACTTCAAAAATTCATAGTAAATCGATTTCAAACCCAAATCGGCCCAAACAAATTTTGCTGGGTTCATCTTTTAGAGCTCTATTTTAGTAAAATGATAAATCATAGTCTCTATACATGTATTTTTATTAATTCATTTAATTGCTTAAACACTAGTTAATTCACTAGAAATTCTACGAATAAAATGAAATCCTGATTTTTGGCATGCTCAATAAACATATGATTATCTACCACCACAAATTTTGGTTTGGTAAAATATGGATTATTTTAGGCTTTGAAATTATTTAGTGTATTTGCTTAGATTAATCCTAGTAATTATTCTATAAATAAATTGCCCCTGCCACTTGGCACAAAAATCACTCATATAGCTCTTTGTACACAGTAAATCACACTTGTCCAGAAACTTAATATTTTAGTAATTAATTTAAATGCCCATATCACTCAGTTACTTTATTTAAATGCATAAGGAATATATATACCTAAAATCCTAAATAACAACCTTACTTCTCTGAAGCATATGTCTTCTAGAACATATTAAGAAATCGATTATCATATTACAACGCGGCACTATGCATTCATCATATCGTTGCATGTGACGGTGTCACGAACATACCGTAAAACATCTTCTGTCATATAGGTGATGACAACTAGGAGCCCGAAGAGGATCTTCAAAAGGACACTGAACACCAGGAGCCAGAAGTTGAAGTTGCTAACACCAGTGTCGATCCAGGCAAGCCCCGGTTTGCATTTGCCCATTTATAAAATTTGCTAGTTTATATCACTGCTACGTCTATGATTGTTTGATGCATTAGGTCATAGGAGTTGATTGGAAATCCGCCTCGCATGACCCCAAATGACCCTTGTTATTATTAGAACTGTGATACGACGGTACTGTATCGCTATGCTTAGTGACTAATAGTTTCGGTAGACATTATTACTAAAGAATGAACTTGACCACTGGAACGGGAACCTAAAAGAAGTTTATTTTACTGTTATGATCGGGCAGGGAAGATGCATGTGTAGGTTTGCAGCAATACATGGGTGTTGACTGCGGTAGCCCTGCCTTGTCGAACCTAGGACCCGTCCGTGGTCGGCCCCTTGGTCAAGTATTGAACAGTACCGAATGTATGCTAGTCTATGGGCACTAGTAAACTGATGTAGCATTGGCACGGCAATGAGGACGGTACCCAGTACAGTGGTCGTTGACCCTTCTGCTGCTGGAGTGGGCGGTTCATACCACGAAGTACTGTTGGCAGAACGGCATGCCCACTCGCTGAGACTGGACCCGGACCAAGTTGTTTTTTGTCCTTGCGAAAGGTTGCCATATACGACCTTAATTGGTGCGTATGTGTCGTGTATCTCGGGTTTGTCCCAGCTGGTGTAAATCGATTGCAATTGCTGTCGCTCACAGTAATGAGTACCGCTTGGTCACTGAGTCGTCACGTAGTTGCATCATGAAAGTTGATTATTGCCCCTTCTGTTGATTACTTCTACTGATGCTCTTGTACTGCTGTCACCCCTGTATTGGCTTTATTATCATATATAGCTCCACTAAAGTTACATTTTTGCTTCACCCAATTAACATGGCTCAATAAAACTCGATAGAACTAATAGGTTGCTCAGTGTGAGTCCTTTCAACAAGCTACCCTATTAGAGCCCCTGCATGTCTAGATGATTCGACGGGTAAGTCTTGCTGAGTAATTAGTACTCAGGCTTTGTGCCATCGTTGTTAAAGGTCATGAAGAGATTGAATTGCCTGAGAATGTGATGCCTTGGGACGTGCAAGTCCCCGAGGGTTGGACTGCTCACTGGGAGTCCGACCCGCCGCCGCAGTGATGTGTGTGCTGCTAGGGTGATGTTTCTCCGGGCAGAGATCATCACTACGCTGTATCGTCGAGCTCGTAGTTCCTTTACGTTAATTGCTTCCGCTGTTTCAAAACATTATGAACTTGTATTAATTCCGCTGCACTCTGAACCCTCGAATTATTGTAATATTCTACTTAAATTTGGACCAATGTTGTATTATCAAGTGTCTGCGCTATCAGCACCGTCGGGACCTCGATCCTGTGGGGAGGGGCGCCTCAGCTGGTATCAGAGCCGTGGTCCATGATAATACAACTTTTAAATCGTATTTTCGAAAACTACGACGTTTACGAGTGAGGATACGTTAGTATTGCCCATATAGATATTAGGGTGGTGACAAAGCTAACATGGGTTATGTTTGTATAAATATTGCATCTACGGCTTCTTCAAACAAAGGTACATGCATGCTTAACCGACACGCGTGATATCGGTGTCTGTGCTCGCAGATGGATATGAGACACTGTTGGCTCGTGACTTATGACGGGGCGATCCTTTTTCCATAGATCGTTACTAGTAGAAATGTGCTTCTTTTCATAGTTTCTTTTGAATTTGATGTATTGTTTCTGCAATGGATCTTCTGCAGGTACACTAACGCTGTTAGTATAACTTTTAGCTTGACTTACGTGATGAGTGCGGGTCGTCACCAAATATCCGTGCCGCTAAGTATCGGCAATTCATGTGTTTAGTTGTGAGGAACGATAGGCTAATTAAATAAAACTTCTTGCATCATGCATTCCTTATATAACTAAACTAAAATTTGGTTCTCTTCTTGCCCACCCACCTCTGAATAAAATTTTTTAAGTATGATAAGTATAAAAATTTGGAGCTACAAATCCAATGGTCAAGATAACAAGAATCTGTCCTGTCTTAGTCGTCAACTTCAAAAATTCATAACTAATAAAATACTTAACCAAATAAGGCATATAAATGCTTCTCAGAAAGATCTCAACACCCTCTATCACCAGAAATCGAAATTTAATTTTGAGTATAACAGTAACAACCTCAGAAATGGAGAACACGTGAGATCTGTTAACTTGCTGTTTTCAGCATAACCCTGAACTTGAAAATTTCATAACTGGAGTTGTACTTCGAATTAAAAGGTGTATGAACCCAATATGGAAATCCCTAGAAGTCTATTTTCATTTCCAATAGGTTTCACCACTGAATTATTTTTCCCCTGTCCAGTAGAGTAGAAACAGTAAGCCCCTATCATCCAGAAGCAGAACCTGCCAACCTGAACTTGTGAAATTCATAGGATCAGTTTTACTTGGAATTTTTGGGAGTATGAGTACAATCTGGAAAGCTATGAAAGTCTACCATAACATAGTGCCAAGCTCCAGTTCTGAAGGTTTCATTTGCTAGTCAAAAACACTCGCTTTTCTGACAGCTGGACAGTCAAGAATGAAACCACAATAAGAACCGTTACCGTGTTATTGCCCCTTAACTGGAAAATGTTAAACAAAAACTTGTTTCCGTATTTACAGCACCTTATATGATATACATTCCTTGTTGTGGAACACTATACTCACCATTGGGTTGTTGTTCTAGATGGGTGATCACGGTTTTGAGGAGTTTATGCACGACGGGTGGCGCTACACCACCGGTCTCCACCACCGTGGCTTTCCTACACTTTTGTGGGATTTGCTCTGCTTGCTGGGCTACGACGAGCCACCCTCCTACACGGGCCGTGAGGTCCACCGCCACGGTGTGACTCTTGCAGAGGTGCACATCATCGTGCCCACTCACCCGCGCAACCTCGGCATGGCGGGGATGGAGAGCATGGCGACTTGTGGGAGCCTTCGTGAGGGCTTGGAGAGAGTCGCCCACAGGGCTCTCACCCACTTCTGCGGGCGCCACACGGCAGCACTCTCTGGGACTCCGTTTGAGATGATCCCGATCTGGCACCAGGCTAACCCGGTCTGGCAGAGGCGCGTGAGGCGCATCGCCCGCAATGACTACTCGACGTATCACGCGGGGTACCACCGTGTGTCCCACTACTCCGAGTACCTCCTCAACTTGGATGAGGAGGCTAGCAGCCACAACGGGATCCTACTGGCTAACGCTGAGCAGGTCTGGACATAGAGGAACGACCTGCAGACACAGGTGGACACACAGCAGAGGGAGGTTCAGCGGTTGACCGCTGCTCTTGAGGCGAGTGAGACTCGCGTTACTGAGCTCACTGGACAGCGCGACACTCTCGCACAGGAGGTCGATAGACGTGGCACAATTATGCAGCAGCGTGCCAACCACAACGAGCACCTACAACATCAGTTGACGGCTACACAGCACGAGATGAAGCTTATGGGAGAGGACGTGTAGACCCTGGCTCATGAGAACCAGGGCCTGTAGGAGCAGCTAGAGTCGGCTCTAGCACCTCAAGAAGCACCAGAGGAGGAGGAGCCGCAGGAGGATATGGACGAGGAGTCTGATGTAGACTATGAGGCACCAGTTGGAGACAGGACCTAGGGATCGTGGTAGATCGGACTAGGTCATGTAGGTAGGATTGGATGGGTTGGTAGCTTTTGTTGATTCATGCGAGAATGTTGTATTTTGGGATCACTACGTGATATGCTTTTGTAGCTCGATGGTCACATATTCCGAGTCCATGTACTTAAGGATATGTTGACTCACGTTGTGAATTGGTCGTACTATTTTAGCTATCTTTATTGCAATCAAGGCTTCATAAGATACGTTTTGACTCAATCAAAGTACTTTCCTTGTAGATGGCTGAAAACAATGAACAAGCCCCACCGGGTTGGGAGATCACCGACGGTTTGGAATTCACCGAGATGGTTCACCTATTCTGGAGAATTCTCCAGGGGTTCGGATATCACACTCCTCCCACTTATGTTGGCAAGGAATATCAGGAGTATGGAGTTACCTCCTGTGTCGTTCATGTGGCGGTTCCCACCAATTATTCATTTACTCCGACATGGGAGTCTTGGACTGTTAACGTCTCTGGGACCGATTTACCCACCACTTGGAATATTGCTGCTTTCAAGGCACTCACACAATTCTGTGAAGACCGCAAGCATGATGTTGTTGGAACACCCGTCGCCTTGCTGCCCATCAATGACGTGATGGATTTTGAGTGGATTAGGCGTGTGGACTTCATCTTCGATCCAAACCACCGCCATCATGACCCCATGCTGCCCATAATAGAGTATTATGGCCTTTCCACATTCGCTTTATGCACCAACTTGTGCCGACTACTGGACATGTATCAGTCTGCCCTCCGGTTTTTGGAAGCAGAAAAGCGAGCTAAGGATGTGGACATTTTAGAACTGAACCAACAAATCGAAGCAAAGAATGAGGAGATGGACATGATTATAGAAGAGCGTGATCAAGCCTTGTTAGATGCCGAACGTTTTGAGCAGGATATGTGATGTAGATATGGCCCGATCTTCTGAGAGGTAAGGGGATAAACTCGAATTTGGGGAACTCGGCGTCGACGACCCGGCGTGAATCAGACACGATCCAACCCCGCAACCGTTACACCAAGCACAACTTGATTGTTCCTGCAAGCAAAATCGAGAACACAAGCAAGAGAGGATAAACACGCAATCTGAAATTGCAAATATGGATGAAGTGAATCACAAGAATAGGTTCAAGCTCTGATCACAAAAGGACTAATCACCACAGTGGTGTAGAACAAGAACAGGGGCCCTGGATTACGGTAAAAGGACTTGTTGCCACAGTTACAATAATTCGATCAAGTTTCTCTCTGGAAAACTGAACTAAACAAAACCCCAGACTAAAAGACGGTGGATACTGAGTTTATGTAGGAAACAAAGACGTCCTAGGGTTGGGGTGACCAGGGGGGGCGCCCACAACATGGGCTTAAGGCCCGACACGATACATGGCCAAGTTGGCCCAAAATAGGTGACACAGCACCTTGTCATGGTCACATATTATGACTCACGACCCTTCTGGAGCTAGGACCAGAACCAAAACGACGGTGTCGTCGTCCTCTTTCCATCGCATCAAAGAACGCCTTGTTTGGACGTCGGATGTGGGAGATATCATCAAAACCGTGAAAGGGTGTTGGCTGAATCCGAGACGAACACGGCGACCGAGTTGGTGACGACTTGTAACTTGGGAAAGGCCATGATATGCGCGTATCCAGCATGGTGATGTCCTCATCAATATGATCGACACTCAAGATGATTTTGATGCGTTCAAAGCTGCCCATCTTCCTGGTTAAGGGAATTGGGATGAGATCACCTTGGAGTATGGAGAACAAGAGGACGTAGAGATGGCACCCGCTGAATT
>MU847867.1:0-28173 GCA_032690845.1 Eleusine coracana subsp. coracana
TTAGTTCCTTTATGCATAAAAGTGTACTTATTACTTTTACCATGGTGTACAGCATCATTATCAAATTCCCAAGGTCTACCCAATAAAAGTGAACAAGCTTGCATGGGTACAACATCACAATCAACAGAATCCACATAGGAACCAATGGAAAAAGGAACTCTGCAAGTTTGTGTTACCTTAGCTTTTCCAGAGTCATTTAACCACTGAATGTAGTATGGATGTGGATGTGGGCATGTGGTCAAATCAAGCTTCTTAACCACATCAGAACTCACCAAATTGTTGCAGCTTCCTCCATCAATGATGACACGTGCCCGACGGTTCTTGATGACGAAGAAAATCTGGAACAAGTTATGTCGCTGCATCATCTCGGGTTGCTGGACTTGTGTGCTAAGCACACGCTGCACAATAATATTCATATAGCCCGTGGTATCTCCGCCTCCAAGGACGAGGTCACCGCTGGTGGCAGCGACATCCTCCTCCTCATCCTCCACATCGGAGGCGCTCATGTAACCGCCATCATCTGTCGCCACATATGCCCGCCTACTTGGACAATCTTTCTGCACATGGCCAAGACCATGGCAGCGGTGGCACTGAATCCCTGTAGTGCGTCCCGTCGAAGCAACAGAGGAGGCACTACTAGCCGGTACCTGCACAGAATTTTTACCTGAGCGCGTAGAAGGGGCAGGGGCTGATCTTGGTGCTACAGAAACAACACTAGCTGGTGGGGGCGGCCGGAAAGATGGCTTGGGCAGCCCCGAAGTCCCCGTCGGCCGTGGTGGGTAGAAATTCCTGGACTTGCTGTACTCCTCAAAAGCCTGGAAAAGTCCCTGTGATTCTTTCTCTGCAAGCATAGCATACTGGAAACACTGGTTGAGGGTATAAAATTCTTTATAATCAAGGATGTCCTGAATTTCTTTTCTCAAACCAGAATAAAAGCGGCAAATCTGATCCTCTACTTTTTCAACCACAGCACAACGAATCAAACCCTTCTGAAGCTCACTAAAATACTCCTGAACAGTTTTATCTCCTTGATCTAAACGCTGCAGTTTATTACGAATTTCTCTATAAAAAGAAGGAGGAACAAAACGATCACGCATTTCTACCTTAAGTTCTTCCCAAGTAGTAGGCAAATCGGTTTCAGCAGCTAGACCACTCCACCAAACAATAGCAAAGTCCTTAAACTCACTAGTGGCTTGTCTAACTCTATGTTGTTCAGGAACAAGGTGGGCATTAAATTTTTGTTCTACCGTCATTTCCCAATCAAGGTAAGCATCACCATCGTATTGACCCGAAAACGAAGGAATTGAAAACTTAATTTTAGCATACGGATCATCTGGAGCATAGTTACCTTGTGTGCGACGGGTGTGGTTGTGGAAACCACCCATACCTTGAGGGTTACATTGCAAACGGCGTCGTAACCTTGCGGTCCTTGTAGCTGACCTATCGACGGCGCCATCAGCCTTATACACCGTTGCTTCATCATGATCGCCTTCAACGTCGTTGTTGGTGTTGTTGTTGGTGTTGGTGTTGTTGTTGTTGTTGTTGTTGTTGTTGTTGTTGTTGTTGGTCTTGTGAGCGGTCTCCAATTCGACAACCTGATCGGTTAACTTAGAGACTCTCTTATCCAACCGCTCAATGCTTTCTCCCAGGTGAAGCTTGGTGACGGCGTCGGTGACGGCCCTGGTGATCGTTTCTGCCAAATCACTCTGAACCGCCTGCAAAGCCTTCTGTAACTGATTTTGGCTCACGCACTCATCCAATTTTGAGGGTGAAGCACCCTCCCCGTCGCTTCCTGACATCAGAAACACCAAAACAGGAAACAAAAAAGTGAAGGTTATCCCTACAAAACTACTAAGCAGTGGTGCCTCTCAACACAGCAAAAGTAAGCTTCTTGCAAAGCTCTTACAAAGTTCTGAAAACAACAAAGCGAAGGATACCAGGGAGAAGTGTTCCACGATTGCAAGGGTTACCAAATAACCTATGTGCTGTCCAGAAGAAGTATGTAGAGCTAGGAAGGCCAAATATGTATATATGAGTGGCACACAAATCAAAAACAGATAGTAAAGCTGAATAAGTGCCCAAGTAACTTGTCCCTAGTTGCTGGTCTAACTATGTCCTAGAACAGTAGTGATAGCAAAGAAGAAACAAGGAGACAAAGGGACACAGCCGATAACAGGGGGCTTAGTGTAAAACAGCCAAACTCAGAAATTTCAGGGGGCTAGATGGAGCACTAGTAGGAATCCCAAATTTCTTTTTTTTTTATTTTATTTTTTTGATATTTTTTTCCAACTGACTAGCAAAGAGGGAGAAACCACAAAAAATTTCAGCTCAAACCGAGCTAGGACGTGGCCTACAGAAAATCTTGAAGTTTCAGAAAACGTCGGGTTTCAACTTGAATGAATTTTTTCTTTATCTTCCCGATTTTTTTTGAATTTTTTGACGAGGGCACACAGGGCGTAGAATCTCCTGTAAAAATTTCAGCCAAAACGGACAACCGAGCGAAAAGTTATGGCTGTTTTACCGAAGGGGTGTCGGAATCGGTTTTGAAGAACCCGGTGGTTTCAGTGAAATCCGAGTCGGGCTTGGGGTCGGGTAGGGAGTTTTTTTGGCGAGGTGGATGCAGCGGAAAGTGGAACTTATGAAAATTGGTCCGAGGTGGTGAGGGTAGGTTTAGGGTGGGATTAGGGTGGGCGTGTTGATCAATCAACCCTAGCACACAAAGCCGACAAAACTGAGGATGGTGAGGGGGATGGCGGCTAGGGTTGCAAGGGAAACACTACTGACGATAAAAACACAAACTAAACCAGCGACTAAACAAGAACTAGGGCACAAACTCAACACTACGGACTCTGAAATTGAAATATGCAAAGGCTAAACACGTGGTTATGGGCGGGGAAATTTTTTTTTTTTTGGTATTTTCAGTGGACGATAGGAAGAACACGAAAACAAAACTAAAGGGTAGTATGAACCTGACGGTGCACCTGAAGCTCTGATTACCACTTGATGTGGACAAGGGTTCCCGATCTTCCGAAAGGTTCTTGGTAAGTTGATTTGGTCGGAAGCGACACACAAATCGATCCGGCTTCAGAACAGCACGTTCTAAACCCCGCAATCGCAGCACGACGTCTCCTCTGGTTATCAACCGTCCAAAAGACGATTGACCTCGCCGAGAAGGCTAATCCCTGCCTGCGAATCAAGAACACAAGCAAGAACAACGAAGAATGCAACACAATTGCAGATGTATGATTAAACTCTCGAAGTTGGGGTCTCACAAACCGATGAACGGCGAAACTGTTTATGAACAGAATTGATCTAAGCAAAACCCGAACCCTAATGGTGTGGCGGTGGCTGTATATCAAGACCCTAGGGTCGTGCAAGATCCTCTGGACGCGCCCCGAATTGGGCTCAACTAGATACAAGGCCCAAAGACAAAAAATAAGCGACGCAGCACCGACACAGATTCTGGACTCTCTCTTGTTTTGACGATTCCCGATGACTCCGGATGAATTTTGATATGAGGCCGGCGGCATTGGAAAGGTCTTCTCCTTATCTTTCCGTGCATATGTAGAACGTCCAAATCCGAGTCCGTATGCGTCCTGGGCGACCGTTTTAGTACAGACTGGTCCTGGGCCCCAAAACAGACTCGAAGTCGGTTTTGATTGGGCCTCCACTTTGGCTTCCAAGCCCTTGTTGGCCCTCCACGTTTCCAAATCCTTCTCCCATCATCTCCTGGTCCTCTCCATGGTTTCTAATCATAAAATAATCATTAGGTAGCAAACCATTCTCAAAAGTAACATATAGCGAAGAACGTAGGAACGAGCTCACCTCTAAATTTAGTTGTCGTGTACGAGCTCTAGTCATTGGACCTTGCAAGTCCAGATTTGGAGGAGTGTTGTGTGTATCCATAGGAGTGATGTCCTCATCAGAAGGTAACCCACATCCCTCGGCCATGCGGTTCAGCACACCGTGGGTGTAAGCACACGAAAAATGAGACCTATAACCTAAAACGAGCGTAACTTTTGCATCGGTTGTCCATTCAGGACATACTTTTTTTTCTAAAAAGCTTGCGGCGAGGCCCACACCGACAAAAAGCGAAATTCAAAGAGTAGAATAGTATATAATTTTTTACAAAATAAATACTTCCCTATGGTTGAGATACCGCCCCGAATACCTCCTACTACTAGCATGTTACATTCAATATAGCATCAAACTTCATCACGGTGGAGGATTAGCCTACCGTATCATGAACCGCGCCTAGACTATTGAGCTTATGGGTACACAAGGAACCATGGAAGGTAACCCACATCCCTCGGCCATGCGGTTCAGCACACCGTGGATGTAAGCACACGAAAAATGAGACCTATAACCTAAAACGAGCGTAACTTTTGCATCCGTTGTCCATTCGGGACATACTTTTTTTCTAGAAAGCTTGTGGCGAGGCCAACACCGACGAAAAGTGAAATTCAAAGAGTAGAATAGTATATAATTTTTTACAAAATAAATACTTCCCTATGGTCGAGATACAGCCCCGAATACCTCCTACTACCAGCATGTTACATTCAATACAGCATCAAACTTCATTATGGTGGAGGATTCGCCCACCATATCATGAACCGCGCCTAGACTACCGAGTTTATGGGTACATAAGGAACCATGGAAGGTAATCCACATCCCTCGGCCACGCGGTTCAGCACACCAGTGGGTGTAAGCACACGAAAATGAGACCTATAACCTAAAATGAGCGTAACGTTTGTGTCCGTTGTCCATTCAGGGCATACCTTTTTTCTAGAAAGCTTGCGGCGAGGCCAACACCGACAAAAAGCAAAATTCAAATAGTAGAATAGTATATAATTTTTTACAAAATAAATAATTCCCTATGGTTGAGATACCCCCCCGAATACCTCCTACTGCCAGCATGTTACATTCAATACAGCGTTGAACTCCATTGTGGTGGAGGACTCGCCATCGTATCATGAACCATGACTAGACTACCGAGTTTATGGGTACACGAGGAACCATGGAAGGTAACCCACATCATTCGGGCATGCGGTTCATCACACCGTGAGTGTAAGCACACGAAAAAGGAGACCAATAACCTAAAACGAGCATAACTTTTGCATCCTTTGTCTGATCAGGGCATACTTTTTTTTTCTAGACAGCTTGTGGTGAGGCCAACACCAGCAAAAAGCGAAATTCATAGAGTAGAATAGTATACAATTTGTTACAAAATAAATACTTCCTTATGGTTGAGATACCGCCCCGAATACCTCCTACTACTAGCATGTTACATTCAATATAGCATCGAACTTCATCACGGTGGAGGATTCGCCTACCGTATCATGAACCGTGCCTAGACTATTGAGTTTATGGGTACACGAGGAACCATGGAAGGTAACCCACATCATTCGGGCATGCGGTTCATCACACCGTGAGTGTAAGCACACGAAAAAGGAGACTAATAACCTAAAACGAGCATAACTTCTGCATCCTTTGTCCGATCAGGGCATACTTTTTGTTTCTAGAAAGCTTGTTGTGAGGCCAACACCGGCAAAAAGTGAAATTCATAGAGTAGAATAGTATACAATTTTTTACAAAATAAATACTATACCGCCCCGAATACCTCCTACTACTAGCATGTTACATTCAATATAGCATCAAACTTCATCACGGTGGAGGATTCGCCTACCGTATCATGAACCGCGCTGAGACTATTGAGCTTATGGGTACACAAGGAACCATGGAAGGTAACCCACATCCCTCGGCCATGCGTTCAGCACACCGTGGGTGTAAGCACACAAAAAATGAGACCTATAACCTAAAACGAGCGTAACTTTTGCATCCGTTGTCCATTCGGGACATACTTTTTTTCTAGAAAGCTTGTGGCGAGGCCAACACCGACGAAAAGTGAAATTCAAAGAGTAGAATAGTATATAATTTTTTACAAAATAAATACTTCCCTATGGTTGAGATACAGCCCTGAATACCTCCTACTACCAGCATGTTACATTCAATACAGCATCGAACTTCATCACGGTGGAGGATTCGCCAACCGTATCATGAACCGCGCCTAGACTATTGAGTTTATGGGTACACAAGGAACCATGGAAGGTAATCCACATCCCTCGGCCACGCAGTTCAGCACACCGTGGGTGTAAGCACACGAAAATGAGACCTATAACCTAAAATGAGCGTAACGTTTGTGTCCGTTGTCCATTCAGGGCATACTTTTTTTCTAGAAAGCTTGCGGCGAGGCCAACACCGACAAAAAGCAAAATTCAAAGAGTATAATAGTATATAATTTTTTACAAAATAAATAATTCCCTATGATTGAGATACCCCCCAGAATACCTCCTACTGCCAGCATGTTACATTCAATACAGCGTTGAACTCCATTGTGGTGGACGACTCGCCATCGTCTCATGAACCACGCCTAGACTACCGAGTTTATGGGTACACAAGGAACCATGGAAGGTAACCCACATCATTCAGGCACGTGGTTCATCACACCGTGGATGTAACTACACAAAAAAGGAGACCAATAACCTAAAACGAGCATAACTTTTGCATCCTTTATCCGATCAGGGCATACTTTTTTTTTCTAGACAGCTTGTGGTGAGGCCAACACCGACAAAAAGCGAAATTCATAGAGTAGAATAGTATACAGATTTTTACAAAATAAATACTATACCGCCCCGAATACCTCCTACTACTAGCATGTTACATTCAATATAGCATCAAACTTCATCACGGTGGAGGATTCGCCTACCGTATCATGAACCGCGCCGAGACTGTTGAGCTTATGGGTACACAAGGAACCATGGAAGGTAACCCACATCCCTCGGCCATGCGGTTCAGCACACCGTGGGTGTAAGCACACAAAAAATGAGACCTATAACCTAAAACGAGCGTAACTTTTGCATCCGTTGTCCATTCAGGACATACTTTTTTTCTAGAAAGCTTGTGGCGAGGCCAACACCGACGAAAAGTGAAATTCAAAGAGTAGAATAGTATATAATTTTTTACAAAATAAATACTTCCCTATGGTTGAGATACAGCCCTGAATACCTCCTACTACCAGCATGTTACATTCAATACAGCATCAAACTTCATCATGGTGGAGGATTCGCCCACCATATCATGAACCGCGCCTAGACTACCGAGTTTATGGGTACACAAGGAACCACGGAAGGTAATCCACATCCCTCAGCCACGTAGTTCAGCACACCGTGGGTGTAAGCACACGAAAATGAGACCTATAACCTAAAATGAGCGTAACGTTTGTGTCCGTTGTCCATTCAGGGTATACTTTTATTCCAGAAAGCTTGCGGCGAGGCCAACACTGACAAAAAGCAAAATTCAAAGAGTAGAATAGTATATAATTTTTTACAAAATAAATAATTCCCTATGGTTGAGATACCCCCTCAGAATACCTCCTACTACTAGCATGTTACATTCAATATAGCATCGAACTTCATCACGGTGGAGGATTCGCCTACCGTATCATGAACCGTGCCTAGACTATTGAGTTTATGGGTACACGAGGAACCATGGAAGGTAACCCACATCATTCGGGCATGCGGTTCATCACACCGTGAGTGTAAGCACACGAAAAAGGAGACCAATAACCTAAAACGAGCATAACTTTTGCATCCTTTGTCCGATCAGGGCATACTTTTTGTTTCTAGAAAGCTTGTGGTGAGGCCAACACCGGCAAAAAGCGAAATTCATAGAGTAGAATAGTATACAATTTTTTACAAAATAAATACTATACCGCCCCGAATACCTCCTACTACTAGCATGTTACATTCAATATAGCATCAAACTTCATCACGGTGGAGGATTCGCCTACCGTATCATGAACCGCACCTAGACTATTGCGCTTATGGGTACACAAGGAACCATGGAAGGTAACCCACATCCCTCGGCCATGCGGTTCAGCACACCGTGGGTGTAAGCACACAAAAAATGAGACCTATAACCTAAAACGAGCGTAACTTTTGCATCCGTTGTCCATTCGGGACATACTTTTTTTCTAGAAAGCTTGTGGCGAGGCCAACACCGACGAAAAGTGAAATTCAAAGAGTAGAATAGTATATAATTTTTTACAAAATAAATACTTCCCTATGGTTGAGATACAGCCCTGAATACCTCCTACTACCAGCATGTTACATTCAATACAGCATCAAACTTCATCATGGTGGAGGATTCGCCCACCATATCATGAACCGCGCCTAGACTACTGAGTTTATGGGTACACAAGGAACCATGGAAGGTAATCCACATCCCTCGGCCATGTAGTTCAGCACACCGTGGGTGTAAGCACACGAAAATGAGACCTATAACCTAAAATGAGCGTAACGTTTGTGTCCGTTGTCCATTCAGGGTATACTTTTATTCTAGAAAGCTTGCGGCGAGGCCAACACTGACAAAAAGCAAAATTCAAAGAGTAGAATAGTATATAATTTTTTACAAAATAAATAATTCCCTATGGTTGATATACCCCCTCAGAATACCTCCTACTGCCAGCATGTTACATTCAATATAGCGTTGAACTCCATTGTGGTGGAGGACTCGCCATCGTATCATGAACCACGCCTAGACTACCGAGTTTATGGGTACACAAGGAACCATGGAAGGTAACCCACATCATTCAGGCATGTGGTTCATCACACCGTGGATGTAACTACACGAAAAAGGAGACCAATAACCTAAAACGAGCATAACTTTTGCATCCGTAGTCCGATCGCGGTATACTTCTTTTTTCTAGAAAGCTTGTGGTGAGGCCAACACCGACAAAAAGCAAAATTCAAAGAGTAGAATAGTATATAACTTTTTACAAAATAAATACTTCCCTATGGATGAGATACCACCCAGAATACCTCCTATTGCAAGCATGTTACATTCAATACAGCGTTGAACTCCTTGGTGGTGGAGGACTCGACCATTGTATCATGATCCACGCCAAGACTACCGAGTTTATGGGTACACAAGGAACCATGGAAGGTAACCCACATCATTTGGGCACGCAGTTCATCACACCGTGGATGTAACTACATGAAAAAGGAGACCAATAACCTAAAACGAGCATAACTTTTGCATCCGCAGTCCGATCGGGGCATACTTCTTTTTTCTAGAAAGCTTGTGGTGAGGCCAACACCGGCAAAAAGCGAAATTCATAGAGTAGAATAGTATATAATTTTTTACAAAATAAATACTTCCCTATGGTTGAGATACCGCCCGGAATACCTCCTACTACTAGCATGTTACATTCAATATAGCATCGAACTTCATCACGGTGGAGGATTCGCCAACCGTATCATGAACCGCGCCTAGACTATTGAGTTTATGGGTACACGAGGAACCATGGAAGGTAACCCACATCATTCGGGCATGCGGTTCATCACACCGTGAGTGTAAGCACACGAAAAAGGAGACCAATAACCTAAAACGAGCATAACTTTTGCATCCTTTGTCCGATCAGGGCATACTTTTTGTTTCTAGAAAGCTTGTGGTGAGGACAACACCGGCAAAAAGCGAAATTCATAGAGTAGAATAGTATACAATTTTTTACAAAATAAATACTATACCGCCCCGAATACCTCCTACTACTAGCATGTTACATTCAATATAGCATCAAACTTCATCACGGTGGAGGATTCGCCTACCGTATCATGAACCGCACCTAGACTATTGAGCTTATGGGTACACAAGGAACCATGGAAGGTAACCCACATCCCTCGGCCATGCGGTTCAGCACACCGTGGGTGTAAGCACACAAAAAATGAGACCTATAACCTAAAACGAGCGTAACTTTTGCATCCGTTGTCCATTCGGGACATACTTTTTTTCTAGAAAGCTTGTGGCGAGGCCAACACCGACGAAAAGTGAAATTCAAAGAGTAGAATAGTATATAATTTTTTACAAAATAAATACTTCCCTATGGTTGAGATACAGCCCTGAATACCTCCTACTACCAGCATGTTACATTCAATACAGCATCAAACTTCATCATGGTGGAGGATTCGCCCACCATATCATGAACCGCGCCTAGACTACTGAGTTTATGGGTACACAAGGAACCATGGAAGGTAATCCACATCCCTCGGCCATGTAGTTCAGCACACCGTGGGTGTAAGCACACGAAAATGAGACCTATAACCTAAAATGAGCGTAACGTTTGTGTCCGTTGTCCATTCAGGGTATACTTTTATTCTAGAAAGCTTGCGGCGAGGCCAACACTGACAAAAAGCAAAATTCAAAGAGTAGAATAGTATATAATTTTTTACAAAATAAATAATTCCCTATGGTTGATATACCCCCTCAGAATACCTCCTACTGCCAGCATGTTACATTCAATATAGCGTTGAACTCCATTGTGGTGGAGGACTCGCCATCGTATCATGAACCACGCCTAGACTACCGAGTTTATGGGTACACAAGGAACCATGGAAGGTAACCCACATCATTCAGGCATGTGGTTCATCACACCGTGGATGTAACTACACGAAAAAGGAGACCAATAACCTAAAACGAGCATAACTTTTGCATCCGTAGTCCGATCGCGGTATACTTCTTTTTTCTAGAAAGCTTGTGGTGAGGCCAACACCGACAAAAAGCAAAATTCAAAGAGTAGAATAGTATATAACTTTTTACAAAATAAATACTTCCCTATGGATGAGATACCACCCAGAATACCTCCTATTGCAAGCATGTTACATTCAATACAGCGTTGAACTCCTTGGTGGTGGAGGACTCGACCATTGTATCATGATCCACGCCAAGACTACCGAGTTTATGGGTACACAAGGAACCATGGAAGGTAACCCACATCATTTGGGCACGCAGTTCATCACACCGTGGATGTAACTACATGAAAAAGGAGACCAATAACCTAAAACGAGCATAACTTTTGCATCCGCAGTCCGATCGGGGCATACTTCTTTTTTCTAGAAAGCTTGTGGTGAGGCCAACACCGGCAAAAAGGGAAATTCATAGAGTAGAATAGTATATAATTTTTTACAAAATAAATACTTCCCTATGGTTGAGATACCGCCCGGAATACCTCCTACTACTAGCATGTTACATTCAATATAGCATCGAACTTCATCACGGTGGAGGATTCGCCAACCGTATCATGAACCGCGCCTAGACTATTGAGTTTATGGGTACACAAGGAACCATGGAAGGTAACCCACATCCCTCGGCCATGCGGTTCAGCACACCGTGGGTGTAAGCACACGAAAAATGAGACCTATAACCTAAAACGAGCGTAACTTTTGCATCCGTTGTCCATTCGGGACATACTTTTTTTTCTAGAAAGCTTGCGGCGAGGCCAACACCGACGAAAAGTAAAATTCAAAGAGTAGAATAGTATATAATTTTTTACAAAATAAATACTTCCCTATGGTTGAGATACAGCCCCGAATACCTCCTACTACCAGCATGTTACATTCAATACAGCATCAAACTTCATCATGGTGGAGGATTCGCCCACCATATCATGAACCGCGCCTAGACTACCGAGTTTATGGGTACACAAGGAACCATGGAAGGTAATCCACATCCCTCGGCCACGCAGTTCAGCACACCGTGGGTGTAAGCACACGAAAATGAGACCTATAACCTAAAATGAGCGTAACGTTTGTGTCCGTTGTCCATTCAGGGCATACTTTTTTTCTAGAAAGCTTGCGGCGAGGCCAACACCGACAAAAAGCAAAATTCAAAGAGTATAATAGTATATAATTTTTTACAAAATAAATAATTCCCTATGATTGAGATACCCCCCAGAATACCTCCTACTGCCAGCATGTTACATTCAATACAGCGTTGAACTCCATTGTGGTGGACGACTCGCCATCGTCTCATGAACCACGCCTAGACTACCGAGTTTATGGGTACACAAGGAACCATGGAAGGTAACCCACATCATTCAGGCACGTGGTTCATCACACCGTGGATGTAACTACACGAAAAAGGAGACCAATAACCTAAAACGAGCATAACTTTTGCATCCTTTATCCGATCAGGGCATACTTTTTTTTTCTAGACAGCTTGTGGTGAGGCCAACACCGACAAAAAGCGATATTCATAGAGTAGAATAGTATACAATTTTTTACAAAATAAATACTTCCCTATGGTTGAGATACTGCCCCGAGTACCTCCTACTGCAAGCTTGTTACATTCAATACAGCGTTGAACTCCTTGATGGTGGAGGACTCGACCATTGTATCATGATCCGCGCCTAGACTACCGAGTTTATGGGTACACAAGGAACCATGGAAGGTAACCCACATCATTTGGGCACGCAGTTCATCACACCGTGGATGTAACTACATGAAAAAGGAGACCAATAACCTAAAACGAGCATAACTTTTGCATCCGTAGTCCGATCGGGGCATACTTCTTTTTTCTAGAAAGCTTGTGGTGAGGCCAACACTGACAAAAAGCAAAATTCAAAGAGTAGAATAATATATAATTTTTTACAAAATAAATTCCCTATGGTTGAGATACCGTCCCGAATACCTCCTACTACTAGCATGTTACATTCAATATAGCATCGAACTTCATCACGGTGGAGGATTCGCCTACCGTATCATGAACCGCGCCTAGACTATTGAGTTTATGGGTACACAAGGAACCATGGAAGGTAACCCACATCCCTCGGCCATGCGGTTCAGCACACCGTGGGTGTAAGCACACGAAAAATGAGACTTATAACCTAAAACGAGCGTAACTTTTGCATCCGTTGTCCATTCGGGACATACTTTTTTTCTAGAAAGCTTGCGGCGAGGCCAACACCGACGAAAAGTGAAATTCAAAGAGTAGAATAGTATATAATTTTTTACAAAATAAATACTTCCCTATGGTTGAGATACAGCCCCGAATACCTCCTACTACCAGCATGTTACATTCAATACAGCATCAAACTTCATCATGGTGGAGGATTCGCCCACCATATCATGAACCGCGCCTAGACTACCGAGTTTATGGGTACACGAGGAACCATGGAAGGTAACCCACATCATTCGGGCATGCGGTTCATCACACCGTGAGTGTAAGCACACGAAAAAGGAGACCAATAACCTAAAACGAGCATAACTTTTGCATCCTTTGTTCGATCAGGGCATACTTTTTTTTCTAGACAGCTTGTGGTGAGGCCAACACCGGCAAAAAGCGAAATTCATAGAGTAGAATAGTATACAATTTTTTACAAAATAAATACTTCCCTATGGTTGAGATACCGCCCCGAATACCTCCTACTACTAGCATGTTACATTCAATATAGCACCGAACTTCATCACGGTGGAGGATTCACCAACCGTATCATGAACCGCGCCTAGACTATTGAGTTTATGGGTACACAAGGAACCATGGAAGGTAACCCACATCCCTCGGCCATGCGGTTCAGCACACCGTGGGTGTAAGCACACGAAAAATGAGACCTATAACCTAAAACGAGCGTAACTTTTGCATCCGTTGTCCATTCGGGACATACTTTTTTTCTAGAAAGCTTGTGGCGAGGCCAACACCGACGAAAAGTGAAATTCAAAGAGTAGAATAGTATATAATTTTTTACAAAATAAATACTTCCCTATGGTTGAGATACAGCCCCGAATACCTCCTACTACCAGGATGTTACATTCAATACAGCATGGGTGTAATCCACATCCCTCGGCCACGCAGTTCAGCACACCGTGGGTGTAAGCACACAAAAATGAGACCTATAACCTAAAATGAGCGTAACGTTTGTGTCCATTGTCCATTCAGGGCATACTTTTTTTCTAGAAAGCTTGCGGCGAGGCCAACACCGACAAAAAGCAAAATTCAAAGAGTAGAATAGTATATAATTTTTTACAAAATAAATAATTCCCTATGGTTGAGATACCCCCCAGAATACCTCCTACTACCAGCATGTTACATTCAAAACAGCGTTGAACTCCATTGTGGTGGAGGACTCGCCATCATATCATGAACCGTGCCTAGACTACCGAGTTTATGGGTACACGAGGAACCATGGAAGGTAACCCACATCATTCGGGCATGCGGTTCATCACACCGTGAGTGTAACACACCAAAAAGGAGACCAATAACCTAAAATGAGCATAACTTTTGCATCCTTTGTCCGATCAGGGCATACTTTTTTTTTCTAGAAAGCTTGTGGTGAGGCCAACACCGGCAAAAAGCGAAATTCATAGAGTAGAATAGTATACAATTTTTTACAAAATAAATACTATACCGCCCCGAATACCTCCTACTACTAGCATGTTACATTCAATATAGCATCAAACTTCATCACGGTGGAGGATTCACCTACCGTATCATGAACCGCGCCTAGACTATTGAGCTTATGGGTACACAAGGAACCATGGAAGGTAACCCACATCCCTCGGCCATGCGGTTCAGCACACCGTGGGTGTAAGCACACAAAAAATGAGACCTATAACCTAAACCGAGCGTAACTTTTGCATCCGTTGTCCATTCGGGACATACTTTTTTTCTAGAAAGCTTGTGGCAAGGCCAACACCGACGAAAAGTGAAATTCAAAGTGTAGAATAGTATATAACTTTTTACAAAATAAATACTTCACTGTGGTTGAGATACAGCCCCGAATACCTCCTACTACCAGCATGTTACATTCAATACAGCATCAAACTTCATTATGGTGGAGGATTCGCCCACCATATCATGAACAGCGCCTAGACTACCTAGTTTATGGGTACACAAGGAACCATGGAAGGTAATCCACATCTCTCGGCAACGTAGTTCAGCACACCGTGGGTGTAAGCACACGAAAATGAGACCTATAACCTAAAATGAGCGTAACGTTTGTGTCCGGTGTCCATTCAGGGCATACTTTTTTTCTAGAAAGCTTGCGGCGAGGCCAACACCGACAAAAAGCAAAATTCAAAGAGTAGAATAGTATATAATTTTTTACAAAATAAATAATTCCCTATGGTTGAGATACCCCCCAGAATACCTCCTACTGCTAGCATGTTACATTCAATACAGCGTTGAACTCCATTGTGGTGGAGGACTCGCCATCGTATCATGAACCGTGCCTAGATTACCGAGTTTATGGGTACACGAGGAACCATGGAAGGTAACCCACATCATTCGGGCATGCGGTTCATCACACCGTGAGTGTAAGCACACGAAAAAGGAGACAAATAACCTAAAACGAGCATAACTTTTGCATCCTTTGTCCGATCAGGGCATAGTTTTTTTTTCTAGAAAGCTTGTGGTGAGGCCAACACCGGCAAAAAGCAAAATTCATAGAGTAGAATAGTATACAATTTTTTACAAAATAAATACTATACCGCCCCAAATACCTCCTACTACTAGCATGTTACATTCAATATAGCATCAAACTTCATCACGGTGGAGGATTCGCCTACCGTATCATGAACCGCGCCTAGACTATTGAGCTTATGGGTACACAAGGAACCATGGAAGGTAACCCACATCCCTCGGCCATGCGGTTCAGCACACCGTGGGTGTAAGCACACGAAAAATGAGACCTATAACCTAAAACGAGCGTAACTTTTGCATCCGTTGTCCATTCGGGACATACTTTTTTCTAGAAAGCTTGCGGCGAGGCCAACACCGACGAAAAGTGAAATTCAAAGAGTAGAATAGTATATAATTTTTTACAAAATAAATACTTCCCTATGGTTGAGATACAGCCCCGAATACCTCCTACTACCAGCATGTTACATTCAATACAGCATCAAACTTCATCATGGTGGAGGATTCGCCGACCATATCATGAACCGCGCCTAGACTACCGAGTTTATGGTTACACAAGGAACCATGGAAGGTAATCCACATCCCTCGGCCACGCAGTTCAGCACACCGTGGTGTAAGCACACGAAAAAGAGACCTATAACCTAAAATGAGCGTAACGTTTGTGTCCGTTGTCCATTCAGGGCATACTTTTTTTCTAGAAAGCTTGCGGCGAGGCCAACACCGACAAAAAGCAAAATTCAAAGAGTATAATAGTATATAATTTTTTACAAAATAAATAATTCCCTATGGTTGAGATACCCCCTAGAATACCTCCTACTGCCAGCATGTTACATTCAATACAGCGTTGAACTCCATTGTGGTGGAGGACTCGCCATCGTATCATGAACCGTGCCTAGACTACCGAGTTTATGGGTACACGAGGAACCATGGAAGGTAACCCACATCATTCGGGCATGCGGTTCATCACACCGTGAGTGTAAGCACACGGAAAAGGAGACCAATAACCTAAAACGAGCATAACTTTTGCATCCTTTGTCCGATCAGGGCATACTTTTTTTTTCTAGAAAGCTTGTCGTGAGGCCAACACCGGCAAAAAGCGAAATTCATAGAGTAGAATAGTATACAATTTTTTACAAAATAAATACTATACCGCCCCGAATACCTCCTACTACTAGCATGTTAGATTCAATATAGCATCAAACTTCATCACGGTGGAGGATTCGCCTACCGTATCATGAACCGCGCCTAGACTATTGAGCTTATGGGTATACAAGGAACCATGGAAGGTAACCCACATCCCTCGGCCATGCGGTTCAGCACACCGTGGGTGTAAGCACACGAAAAATGAGACCTATAACCTAAAAGGAGCGTAACTTTTGCATCCGTTGTCCATTCGGGACATACTTTTTTTCTAGAAAGCTTGCGGCGAGGCCAACACCGACGAAAAGTGAAATTCAAAGAGTAGAATAGTATATAATTTTTTACAAAATAAATACTTCCCTATGGTTGAGATACAGCCCCGAATACCTCCTACTACCAGCATGTTACATTCAATACAGCATCAAACTTCATCATGGTGGAGGATTCGCCCACCATATCATGAACCGCGCCTAGACTACCGAGTTTATGGTTACACAAGGAACCATGGAAGGTAATCCACATCCCTCGGCCACGCAGTTCAGCACACCGTGGGTGTAAGCACACGAAAAAGAGACCTATAACCTAAAATGAGCGTAACGTTTGTGTCCGTTGTCTATTCAGGGCATACTTTTTTTCTAGAAAGCTTGCGGCGAGGCCAACACCGACAAAAAGAAAAATTCAAAGAGTATAATAGTATATAATTTTTTACAAAATAAATAATTACCTATGGTTGAGATACCCCCCAGAATACCTCCTACTGCCAGCATGTTACATTCAATACAGCGTTGAACTCCATTGTGGTGGAGGACTCGCCATCGTCTCATGAACCACGCCTAGACTACCAAGTTTATGGGTACACAAGGAACCATCGAAGGTAACCCACATCATTCAGGCACGTGGTTCATCACACCGTGGATGTAACTACACGAAAAAGGAGACCAATAACCTAAAACGAGCATAACTTTTGCATCCGTAGTCCGATCACGGCATACTTCTTTTTTCTAGAAAGCTTGCGGTGAGGCCAACACCGACAAAAAGCGAAATTCAAAGAGTAGAATAATGCATGCGGTTCATCACAAGGAACCATAGAAGGTAACCCACATCATTAATGCATGCGGTTCATCACACCGTGGATGTAAGCACACGAAAAAGAAGACCCATAACCTAAAACGAGCATAACTTTTGCATCCGTTGTCCGATCGGGGCATACTTTTTTTTTCTAGAAAGCTTTCAGCAAGGCCAACACTGACAAAAAGGGAAATTCAAAGAGTAGAATAGTATATAATTTTTTACAAAATAAATACTTTCCTATGGTTGAGCTACCATCCAGAATACCTCCTACTGCCAGCATGTTACATTCAATACAGCATCAAACTCCATCGTGGTGGAGGACTCACCCACCGTATCATGAACCGCGCCTAGACTACCGAGTTTATGGGTACACAAGGAACCATGGACGGTAACCCACATCCCTTGGCCACGCGGTTCAGCACACCGTGGGTGTAAGCACACGAAAAATGTGACCTATAACCTAAAATGAGCATAACTTTTGTGTCTGTTGTCTGTTCGTGGCATACTTTTTTTCTAGAAAGCTTGCGGCGAGGCCAACACTAACAAAAAGCAAAATTCAAAGAGTAGAATAGTATATAATATTTTACAAAATAAATACTTCCCTATGGTTGAGATACCACCCAAAATACCTCCTACTGCTAGCATGTTACATTCAATACAGCGTTGAACTCAATTGTGGTGGAGGACTCGCCCATCGAATCATGAACCGCGCCTAGACTACCGAGTTTATGAGTACACAAGGAACCATGGAAGGTAACCCACATCATTCGGGCACCTGGTTCATCACACCGTAGATGTAAGCACACAATAAAGGAGACCAATAACCTAAAACGAGCATAACTTTTGCATCTGTTGTCCGATCAGGGCATACTTTTTTTTCTAGAAAGTTTGCGGTGAGGCCAACACCGACAAAAAGCAAAATTCAAAGAGTAGAATAGTATATAATTATATTTAAAATAAATACTTCCCTATGGTTGAGATACCGCCCCGAGTACCTCCTACTGCTAGCATGTTACATTCAATACAAGGTCGAACTCCATCGCGGTGGAGGACTCGCCCACCATATCATGAACCGCGCCTAGACTACCGCATTCATGGGTACACATGGAACCATGGAAGATAACCCACATCAGTTTGGCATGCGGTTCATCACACTGTGAGTGTAAGCACACGAAAAATGAGACTAATCACCTAAAATGAGCATAACTTTTGTATCCATTGTCCGATCGGGGCATACTTTTTTTTCTAGAAAGCTTGCAGCGAGGCCAACACCGACAAAAAGTGAAATTCAAAGAGTATAATAGTATATAATTTTTTACAAAATAAATACTTCCCTATGGTTGAGATACCGACCAGAATACCTCCTACTGCCAGCATGTTACATTCAATACAACAACGAACTCCATCGCAGTGGAGGACTCGCCCACCGTGTCATGAACCGTGCCTAGACTACCGAGTTTATGGGTACACAAAGAACCATGGAAGGTAACCCACATCCCTCGCCTAACCTAAAACAAGCATAACTTTTGCATCCATTGTCCGATCGGGGCATACTTTGTTTTCTAGAAAGCTTGCAATGAGGCCAACACCGACAAAAAGTGAAATTCAAAGAGTGGGATAGTATATAATTTTTTTACAAAATAAATACTTCCCTATGGTTGAGATACCGCCTAGAATACCTCCTACTGCCAGCATGTTACATAAAATACAGCATCGAAGTCCATCGCGGTGGAGGACTCGCCCACCGTATCAAGAACCGCGCCTAGACTACCGAGTTTATGGGTACACAAGGAACCATGGAAGGTAACCCACATCATTCGGGCACGTAGTTGATGACACCGTGGATGTAAGCACACAAAAAAGGAGAACAATAACCTAAAACGAGCATAACTTTTGCATCTGTTGTCTGATCGGGGCATACTTTTTTTTTCTAGAAAGCTTGCGGCGAGGCCAACACCGACAAAATTCAAAATTCAAAGAGTAGAATAGTATATAATTTTTTACAAAATAAATACTTCCCTATGGTTGAGGTACCACCCATAATACCTCCTACTCGCAGCATGTTACATTCAATACAACGTTGAACTCCATTGTTGTGGAGGACTCGCCCATCGTGTGATGAACCGCGCCTAGACTACCGAGTTTATGGGTACACAAGGAACCATGGAAGGTAACCCACATCATTCGGGCACGTAGTTGATGACACCGTGGATGTAAGCACACAAAAAAGGAGAACAATAACCTAAAACGAGCATAACTTTTGCATCTGTTGTCTGATCGGGGCATACTTTTTTTTAGAAAGCTTGCAGCAAGGCTAACACCAACAAAAAGTGAAATTCAAAGAGTAGAATAGTATATAATTTTTTACAAAATAAATACATCCCTATGGTTGAGATACCGACCAGAATACCTCCTACTGCCAGCATGTTACATTCAATACAGCATCGAACTCCATCACAGTGGAGGACTCGCCTACCATATCATGAACCGTGCCTAGACTACCAAGTTTATGGGTACACAATGAACCATGTAGGTAACCCACATCCCTCGGCTAAGCTAAAACGAGCATAACGTTTACATCCATTGTCCGATTGGGGCATACTTTTTTTTCTAGAAAGCTTGCAACAAGGCCAACATCGACAAAAAGCGAAATTCAAAGAGTAGAATAGTATATAATTTTTTACAAAATAAATTCTTCCCTATGTTTGAGATACCGCCTAGAATACCTCCTACTACCAGCATGTTACATTCAATACAGCATCGAACTCCATCGCGCTAGAGGACTCGCCCACTCTATCAGGAACCGAGCCTAGACTGCCGAGTTTATGGGTACACAAGGAACCATGGAAGGCAACCCACATCCCTCGGCTACGCGGTTCAGCACACTGTGGGTGTAAGCACATGAAAAATGAGACCTATAACCTAAAATGAGCGTAACTTTACCGTCCGTTATCTGTTTAGGGCATACTTTTTTTTTTCTAAAAAGCTTGCGGCGAGGCCAACACCGACAAAATACAAAATTAAAAGAGTAGAATAGTATATAATTTTTTACAAAATAAATACATCCCTATGGTTGAGGTACCACCCAGAATACCTCCTACTGCCAGCATGTTACATTCAATACAACGTTGAACTCCATTATGGTGGAGGACTCGCCCATCGTATCATGAACCGCGCCTAGACTACCGAGTTTATGGGTACACAAGGAACCATGGAAGGTAACTCACATCCCTCAGCCACGCGGTTCAGCCCACCGTGGGTGTAAGCACACAAAAAAGGAGACCAATAACCTAAGATGAGCATAACTTTTGCATCCGTTGTCCGATCAGGGTATACTTTTTTTTCTAGAAAGCTTGTGGCGAGGCCAACACCGACAAAAAGTGAAATTCAAAGAGTAGAATAGTATAAAATTTTTTACAAATTAAATTCTTCCCTATGTTTGAGATATCGACCAGAATACCTCCTACTGCCAGTATGTTACATTCAATACAACAACGAACTCCATCACAGTGGAGGACTCGCCCACCGTGTCATGAACCGTGCCTAGACTACCGAGTTTATGGGTACACAAAGAACCATGGAAGGTAACCCACATCCCTCGGCTAACCTAAAATGAGCATAACTTTTGCATCCATTGTCCGATCTTTGTTTTCTAGAAAGCTTGCAATGAGGCCAACACCGACAAAAAGTGAAATTCAAAGAGTGGGATAGTATATAATTTTTTTACAAAATAAATACTTCCCTATGGTTGAGATACCGCCTAGAATACCTCCTACTGCCAGCATGTTACATACAATACAGCATCGAACTCCATCGCGGTGGAGGACTCGCCCACCGTATCAAGAACCGCGCCTAGACTACCGAGTTTATGGGTACACAAGGAACCATGGAAGGTAACCCACATCATTCGGGCACGTAGTTGATGACACCGTGGATGTAAGCACACAAAAAAGGAGAACAATAACCTAAAACGAGCATGACTTTTGCATCTGTTGTCTGATCGAGGCATACTTTTTTTTTCTAGAAAGCTTGCAGCGAGGCCAACACCGACAAAAAGTGAAATTCAAAGAGTAGAATAGTATATAATTTTTTACAAATTAAATTCTTCCCTATGTTTGAGATACCGCCTAGAATACCTCCTACTACCAGCATGTTACATTCAATACAGCATCGAACTCCATCGCGGTGGAGGACTCGCCCATTGTATCAGGAACCGAGCCTAGACTGCCGAGTTTATGGGTACACAAGGAACCATGGAAGGCAACCCACATCCCTCGGCCACGTGGTTCAGCACACCGTGGGTGTAAGCACACGAAAAATAAGACCTATAACCTAAAATGAGCGTAACTTTACCGTCCGTTATCCGTTTAGGGCATACTTTTTTTTTCTAAAAAGCTTGCGGCGAGGCCAACACCGACAAAATACAAAATTAAAAGAGTAGAATAGTATATAATTTTTTACAAAATAAATACATCCCTATGGTTGAGGTACCACCCAGAATACCTCCTACTGCCAGCATGTTACATTCAATACAACGTTGAACTCCATTGTGGTGGAGGACTCGCCCATCGTATCATGAACCGCGCCTAGACTACCGAGTTTATGGGTACACAAGGAACCATGGAAGGTAACCCACATCCCTCAGCCACGCGGTTCAGCCCACCGTGGGTGTAAGCACACAAAAAAGGAGACCAATAACCTAAAATGAGCATAACTTTTGCATCCGTTGTCCGATCAGGGCATACTTTTTTTTCTTGAAAGCTTGTGGCGAGGCCAACACCGACAAAAAGTGAAATTCAAAGAGTAGAATAGTATAAAATTTTTTACAACATAAATACTTCCCTATGGTTGAGATACCGACCAGAATACCTCCTACTGCCAGCATGTTACATTCAATACAGCATCGAACTCCATCGCAGTGGAGGACTCGCCCACCGTATCATGAACCGTGCCTAGACTACCGAGTTTATGGGTACACAAAGAACCATGGAAGGTAACCCACATCCCTCGGCTAACCTAAAACGAGCATAACTTTTGCATCTATTGTCCGATCGGGGCTTACTTTGTTTTCTAGAAAGCTTGCAATGAGGCCAACACCGACAAAAAGCAAAATTCAAAGAGTAGGATAGTATATAATATTTTACAAAATAAATACTTCCCTATGGTTGAGATACCGCCTAGAATACCTCCTACTGCCAGCATGTTACATACAATACAGCATCGAACTCCATTGCGGTGGAGGACTCGCCCACCGTATCAAGAACCGCTCCTAGACTATCTAGTTTATGGGTACACAAGGAACCATGGAAGGTAACCCACATCCCTCGGCCACGCGGTTCAGCACACCGTGGGTGTAAGCACACGAAAAATGAGACCTATAACCTAAAATGAGCGTAACTTTACGGTCCGTTATCCGTTTGGGGCATACTTTTTTTTTCTAGAAAGCTTGCGGCGAGGCCAACACCGACAAAATTCAAAATTCAAAGAGTAGAATAGTATATAATTTTTAACAAAATAAATACTTCCCTATGGTTGAGGTACCATCCAGAATACCTCCTACTCGCAGCATGTTACATTCAATACAACGTTGAACTCCATTGTTGTGGAGGACTCGCCCATCGTATCATGAACCACGCCTGGACTACCGAGTTTATGGGTACACAAGGAACAATGGAAGGTAACCCACATCATTCGGGCACGTAGTTGATGACACCGTGGATGTAAGCACACAAAAAAGGAGAACAATAACCTAAAACGAGCATAACTTTTGCATCTGTTGTCTGATCGGGGCATACTTTTTTTAGAAAGCTTGCAGCAAGGCCAACACCGACAAAAAGTGAAATTCAAAGAGTAGAATAGTATATAATTTTTTACAAAATAAATACTTCCCTATGGTTGAGATACCAACCAGAATACCTCCTACTGCCAGCATGTTACATTCAATACAGCATCGAACTCCATCACAGTGGAGGACTCGCCTACCATATCATGAACCGTGCCTAGACTACCGAGTTCATGGGTACACAATGAACCATGGTAGGTAACCCACATCCCTCGGCTAACCTAAAACGAGCATAACTTTTGCATCCATTGTCCGATCGGGGCATACTTTTTTTTCTAGAAAGCTTGCAACAAGGCCAACACCGACAAAAAGCGAAATTCAAAGAGTAGAATAGTATATAATTTTTTACAAAATAAATACTTCCCTATGGTTGAGATACCGCCTAGAATACCTCCTACTGCCAGCATGTTACATTCAATACAGCATCGAACTCCATCGCGGTGGAGGACTCGCCCAACGTATCATGAACCGAGCCTAGACTACCGAGTTTATGCGTACACAAGGAACCATGGAAGGCAAACCACATCCCTCGGCCACGCGGTTCAGCACACCGTGGGTGTAAGCACACGAAAAATGAGACCTATAACCTAAAATGAGCATAACTTTACCGTCCGTTATCCGTTTGGGGCATACGTTTCTTTTCTAAAAAGCTTGCGGCCAGGCCAACACCGACAAAATGCAAAATTAAAAGAGTAGAATAGTATATAATTTTTTACAAAATAAATACTTCCCTATGGTTGAGGTACCACCCAGAATACCTCCTACTGCCAGCATGTTACATTCAATACAACGTTGAACTCCGTTGTGGTGGAGGACTCGCCCATCGTATCATGAACCGCGCCTAAACTACCGAGTTTATTGGTACACAAGGAACCATGGAAGGTAACCCACATCCCTCAGCCACGCGGTTCAGCACACCGTGGGTGTAAGCACATGAATAGTATATAATTTTTCACAAAATAAATACTTCCCTATGGTTAAGATACTACCCCAAATACCTCCTACTGCCAGCATGTTACATTCAATACAGCGTCGAACTCCATCGTGTTGGAGGACTCGCCCACCGTATCACGAACCGCACCTAGACTACCGAGTTTATGGCTACACAAGGAACCATGGAAGGTAACCCACATCCTTCGGCCACGCGGTTCAGCACACTGTGTGTGTAAGCACACGAAAAATAAGACCTATAACCTAAAACAAGCATAACTTTTGCATCCATTGTCTGATCGGGGCATACTTTTTTTTCTAGAAAGCTTACGGCGAGGCCAACATCGACAAAAAGCGAAATTCAAAGAGTAGAATAGTATAAAAGTTTTTACAAAATAAATACTTCCCTATGGTTAAGATACTACCCAAATACGTCCTATTGCCAGCATGTTACATTCAATATAGCATCAAACTCCATCGTGGTGGAGGACTCGCCCACCGTATCACGAACCGCGCCTAGACTACCGAGTTTATGGGTACACAAAGAACCATGGAAGGTATCCCACATCCCTCGCCACGCGGTTCAGCACACCGTGGGTATAAGCACATGAATAGTATATAATTTTTCACAAAATAAATACTTCCCTATGGTTAAGATACTACCCCAAATACCTCCTACTGCCAGCATGTTACATTCAATACAGCGTCGAACTCCATCGTGTTGGAGGACTCGCCCACCGTATCACGAACCGCACCTAGACTACCGAGTTTATGGCTACACAAGGAACCATGGAAGGTAACCCACATCCTTCGGCCACGCGGTTCAGCACACTGTGTGTGTAAGCACACGAAAAATAAGACCTATAACCTAAAACAAGCATAACTTTTGCATCCATTGTCTGATCGGGGCATACTTTTTTTTCTAGAAAGCTTACGGCGAGGCCAACATCGACAAAAAGCGAAATTCAAAGAGTAGAATAGTATAAAAGTTTTTACAAAATAAATACTTCCCTATGGTTAAGATACTACCCAAATACGTCCTATTGCCAGCATGTTACATTCAATATAGCATCAAACTCCATCGTGGTGGAGGACTCGCCCACCGTATCACGAACCGCGCCTAGACTACCGAGTTTATGGGTACACAAGGAACCATGGAAGGTATCCCACATCCCTCGGCCACGCGGTTCAGCACACCGTGGGTATAAGCACATAAAAAATGAGGCCTATAACCTAAAGCGAGCATAACTTTTGCATCCGTTGTCCGTTCGGGACATACTTTTTTTCTAGAAAGCTTGCGGCGGGGCCAATACCGACAAAAAGAAAAATTTAAAGAGTAGAATAGTATATAATTTATAACAAAATAAATACTTCCCTATAGTTAAGATACAGCCCCGAATACCTCCTACTCCCAGCATGTTACATTCAATACAGCATCGAACTCCATCGTGGTGGAGGACTCGCCCACCGTATCATGAACCGCGTCTAGACTACCGAGTTTATGGGTACACAAGGAACCATGGAAGGTAACCACATCCCTCGGCCACGCGGTTCAGCACACCGTGGGTGTAAGCACACGAAAAAGGAGACCTATAACCTAAAACGAGCATAACTTTTGCATCCGTTGTCCGGTCGGGGCATAGTTTTTTTTTCTAGAAAGCTTGCGGCGAGGCCAACACCGACAATAAGAGAAATTCAAAGAGTAGAATAGTATATATTTTTTACAAAATAAATACTTCCCTATGGTTAAGATACTGCCCCAAATACCTCCTACTTCTAGCATGTTATACTCAATACAGCATCGAACTACATCGTGGTGGAGGACTCGCCCACCGTATCATGAACCACGCCTAGACTACCGAGTTTATGGGGACACAAGGAACCATGGAAGGTAACCCACATCCCTCGGCCACACGGTTCAGCACACCGTGGGTGTAAGCACACAAAAAAGGAGACCTATAACCTAAAACGAGCATAACTTTTGCATCCATTGTCCGATCGGGACATAGTTTTTTTTTCTAGAAGGCTTGCGGCGAGGCCAATAACGACAAAAAGAGAAATTCAAAGAGTAGAATAGTATATAATTTTTCACAAAATAAATACTTTCCTATGGTTAAGATACTGCCCCAAATACCTCCTACTGCCAGCATGTTATATTCAATACAGCGTCGAACTCCATCGTGTTGGAGGACTCGCCCACCTTATCACGAACCGCGCCTAGACTACCGAGTTTATGGCTACACAAGGAACCATGGAAGGTAACCCACATCCTTCGGCCACGCGGTTCAGCACACCGTGTGTGTAAGCACACGAAAAAGGAGACCAATAACCTAAAACAAGCATATCTTTTGCATCCATTGTCTGATCGGGGCATACTTTTTTTTAGAAAGCTTGTGGCGAGGCCAACATCGACAAAAAGTGAAATTCAAAGAGTAGAATAGTATAAATTTTTTTACAAAATAAATACTTCCCTATGGTTAAGATACTACCCGAATACGTACTATTGCCAGCATGTTACATTCAATATAGCATCGAACTCCATCGTGGTGGAGGACTCGCCCATCGTATCATGAACCGCGCCTAGACTACCGAGTTTATGGGTACACAAGGAACCATGGAAGGTAACCCACATCCCTCGGCCAGGCGGTTCAGCACACCGTGGGTATAAGCACATGAAAAAGGAGACCTATAACCTAAAGCGAGCATAACTTTTGCATCCGTTGTCCGATCAGGGCATAGTTTTTTTTTCTAGAAAGCTTGCGGCGAGGCCAACACCGACAATAAGAGAAATTCAAAGAGTAGAATAGTATATATTTTTTACAAAATAAATACTTCCCTATGGTTAAGATACTGCCCCAAATACCTCCTACTACTAGCATGTTATATTCAATACAGCGTCAAACTACATCGTGGTGGAGGACTCGCCCACCGTATCATGAACCGCGCCTAGACTACCGAGTTTATGGGTACACAAGGAACCATGGAAGGTAACCCACATCCCTCGGCCACGCGGTTCAGCACACCGTGGGTGTAAGCACACAAAAAAGGAGACCTATAACCTAAAACGAGCATAACTTTTGCATCCATTGTCCGATCGGGGCATAGTTTTTTTTCTAGAAAGCTTGCTGCGAGGCCAACACCGACAATAAGAGAAATTCAAAGAGTAGAATAGTATATAATTTTTACAAAATAAATACTTCCCTATGGTTAAGATACTGCCCCAAATACCTCCTACTTCTAGCATGTTATATTCAATACAGCGTCGAACTCTATCATGGTGGAGGACACGCCCACCGTATCATGAACCGCGCCTAGACTACCGAGATAATGGGTACACAAGAAACCATGGAAGGTAGCTCACATCCCTCGGCCATGCGGTTCAGCACACCGTGTGTGTAAGCACACAAAAAATGAGACCTATAACCTAAAACGAGCATAACTTTTGCGTCCGTTGTCCATTCGGGATATACTTTTTTTCTAGAAAGCTTGCGGCGAGGCCAATAACGGCAAAAAGAGAAATTCAAAGACTAGAATAGTATATAATTTTTCACAAAATAAATACTTCCCTATGGTTAAGATACTACCCCAAATACCTCCTACTGCCAGCATGTTACATTCAATACAGCGTCGAACTCCATCGTGTTGGAGGACTCGCCCACCGTATCACGAACCGCACCTAGACTACCGAGTTTATGGCTACACAAGGAACCATGGAAGGTAACCCACATCCTTCGGCCACGCGGTTCAGCACACTGTGTGTGTAAGCACACGAAAAATAAGACCTATAACCTAAAACAAGCATAACTTTTGCATCCATTGTCTGATCGGGGCATACTTTTTTTCTAGAAAGCTTACGGCGAGGCCAACATCGACAAAAAGCGAAATTCAAAGAGTAGAATAGTATAAAAGTTTTTACAAAATAAATACTTCCCTATGGTTAAGAT
>MU847868.1:0-28063 GCA_032690845.1 Eleusine coracana subsp. coracana
GCACACCGTGGTGTAAGCACACGAAAATGAGACCTATAACCTAAAATGAGCGTAACGTTTGGTGCCGTTGTCCATTCAACTGGCATACTTTTTTCTAGAAAGCTTGCGGCGAGGCCAACACCGACAAAAGCAAAATTCAAAGAGTAGAATAGTATATACTTTTTACAAAATAAATAATTCCCTATGGTTGAGATACCCCCCAGAATACCTCCTACTGCCAGCATGTTACCATTCAATACAGTGTTGAACTCCATTGTGGTGGAGGACTCGCCATCGTCTCATGAACCACGCCTAGACTACCGATTTTATGGGTACACAAGGAACCATGGAAGGTAACCCACATCATTCAGGCACGTGGTTCATCACACCGTGGATGTAACTACACGAAAAAGGAGACCAATAACCTAAAACGAGCATAACTTTTGCATCCTTTGTCCGATCAGGGCATACTATTTTTTTCTAGACAGCTTGTGGTGAGGCCAACACCGATACTAAAAGCGAAATTCATAGAGTAGAATAGTATACAATTTTTTACAAATAAATACTTCCCTATGGTGAGATACCGCCCCGAATACCTCCTACTACTAGCATGTTACATTCAATATAGCATCGAACTTCATCACGGTGGAGGATTCGCCTACCGTATCAAGAACCGCGCCTAGACTATTGAGCTTATGGGTATACAAGGAACCATGGAAGGTAAGCCACATCCCTCGGCCATGCGGTTCAGCACACCGTGGGTGTAAGCACACAAAAAATGAGACCTATAACCTAAACCGAGCGTAACTTTTGCATCCGTTGTCCATTCGGGACATACTTTTTTTCTAGAAAGCTTGTGGCAAGGCCAACACCGACGAAAAGTGAAATTCAAAGTGTAGAATAGTATATAACTTTTTTACAAAATAAATACTTCACTATGGTTGAGATACAGCCCCGAATACCTCCTACTACCAGCATGTTACATTCAATACAGCATCAAACTTCATTATGGTGGAGGATTCGCCCACCATATCATGAACAGCGCCTAGACTACCTAGTTTATGGGTACACAAGGAACCATGGAAGGTAACCCACATCTCTCGGCAACGTATTTCAGCACACCGTGGGTGTAAGCACACGAAAATGAGACCTATAACCTAAAATGAGCGTAACGTTTGTGTCCGTTGTCCATTCAGGGCATACTTTTTTCTAGAAAGCTTGCGGCGAGGCCAACCCCGACAAAAAGCTAAATTCAAAGAGTAGAATAGTATATAATTTTTTACAAAATAAATAATTCCCTATGGTTGAGATACCCCCCAGAATACCTCCTACTGCCAGCATGTTACATTCAATACAGCGTTGAACTCCATTGTGGTGGAGGACTCGCCATCGTATCATGAACCGTGCCTAGACTACCGAGTGTATGGGTACACGAGGAACCATGGAAGGTAACCCACATCATTCGGGTATGCGGTTCATCACACCGTGAGTGTAAGCACACGAAAAAGGAGACAAATAACCTAAAACGAGCATAACTTTTGCATCCTTTGTCCGATCAGGGCATAGTTTTTTTTTCTAGAAAGCTTGTGGTGAGGCCAACACCGGCAAAAAGCAAAATTCATAGAGTAGAATAGTATATAATTTTTTACAAAATAAATACTATACCGCCCCAAATACCTCCTACTACTAGCATGTTACATTCAATATAGCATCAAACTTCATCACGGTGGAGGATTCGCCAACCGTATCATGAACCGCGCGTAGACTATTGAGCTTATGGGTACACAAGGAACCATGGAAGGTAACCCACATCCCTCGGCCATGCGGTTCAGCACACCGTGGGTGTAAGCACACGAAAAATGAGACCTATAACCTAAAACGAGCGTAACTTTTGCATCCGTTGTCCATTCGGGACATACTTTTTTCTCGAAAGCTTGCGGCGAGGCCAACACCGACGAAAAGTGAAATTCAAAGAGTAGAATAGTATATAATTTTTTACAAAATAAATACTTCCCTATGGTTGAGATACAGCCCCGAATACCTCCTACTACCAGCATGTTACATTCAATACAGCATCAAACTTCATCATGGTGGAGGATTCGCCCACCATATCATGAACCGCGTCTAGACTACCGAGTTTATGGTTACACAAGGAACCATGGAAGGTAATCCACATCCCTCGGCCATGCAGTTCAGCACACCGTGGTGTAAGCACACGAAAAAGAGACCTATAACCTAAAATGAGCGTAACGTTTGTGTCCGTTGTCCATTCAGGGCATACTTTTTTTCTAGAAAGCTTGCGGCGAGGCCAACACCGACAAAAAGCAAAATTCAAAGAGTATAATAGTATATAATTTTTTACAAAATAAATAATTCCCTATGGTTGAGATACCCCCCAGAATACCTCCTACTGCCAACATGTTACATTCAATACAGCGTTGAACTCCATTGTGGTGGAGGACTCACCATCGTATCATGAACCGTGCCTAGACTACCGAGTTTATGGGTACACGAGGAACCATGGAAGGTAACCCACATCATTCGGGCATGCGGTTCATCACACCGTGAGTGTAAGCACACGAAAAAGGAGACCAATAACCTAAAACGAGCATAACTTTTGCATCCTTTGTCCGATCAGGGCATACTTTTTTTTTTCTAGAAAGCTTGTGATGAGGCCAACACCGGCAAAAAGCGAAATTCATAGAGTAGAATAGTATACATTTTTTTACAAAATAAATACTATACCGCCCCGAATACCTCCTACTACTAGCATGTTAGATTCAATATAGCATCAAACTTCATCACGGTGGAGGATTCGCCTACCGTATCATGAACCGCGCCTAGACTATTGAGCTTATGGGTACACAAGGAACCATGGAAGGTAACCCACATTCCTCGGCCATGCGGTTCAGCACACCGTGGGTGTAAGCACACGAAAAATGAGACCTATAACCTAAAAGGAGCGTAACTTTTGCATCCGTTGTCCATTCGGGACATACTTTTTTTCTAGAAAGCTTGCGGCGAGGCCAACATCGACGAAAAGTGAAATTCAAAGAGTAGAATAGTATATAATGTTTTACAAAATAAATACTTCCCTATGGTTGAGATACAGCCCCGAATACCTCCGACTACCAGCATGATACATTCAATACAGCATCAAACTTCATCATGGTGGAGGATTCGCCCACCATATCATGAACTGCGCCTAGACTACCGAGTTTATGGTTACACAAGGAACCATGGAAGGTAATCCACATCCCTCGGCCACGCAGTTCAGCAAACCGTGGGTGTAAGCACACGAAAAAGAGACCTATAACCTAAAATGAGCGTAACGTTTGTGTCCGTTGTCTATTCAGGGCATACTTTTTTTCTAGAAAGCTTGCGGCGAGGCCAACAACGACAAAAAGCAAAATTCAAAGAGTATAATAGTATATAATTTTTTACAAAATAAATAATTACCTATGGTTGAGATACCCCCCAGAATACCTCCTACTGCCAACATGTTACATTCAATACAGCGTTGAACTCCATTGTGGTGGAGGACTCGCCATCGTCTCATGAACCACGCCTAGACTACCAAGTTTATGGGTACACAAGGAACCATCGAAGGTAACCCACATCATTCAGGCACGTGGTTCATCACACCGTGGATGTAACTACACGAAAAAGGAGACCAATAACCTAAAATGAGCATAACTTTTGCATCCGTAGTCCGATCGCGGCATACTTCTTTTTTCTAGAAAGCTTGCGGTGAGGCCAACACCGACAAAAAGCGAAATTCAAAGAGTAGAATAATGCATGCGGTTCATCACAAGGAACCATAGAAGGTAACCCACATCATTAATGCATGCGGTTCATCACACCGTGGATGTAAGCACACGAAAAAGAAGACCCATAACCTAAAACGAGCATAACTTTTGCATCCGTTGTCCGATCGGGGCATACTTTTTTTTTCTAGAAAGCTTTCAGCAAGGCCAACACTGACAAAAAGGGAAATTCAAAGAGTAGAATAGTATATAATTTTTTACAAAATAAATACTTTCCTATGGTTGAGATACCATCCAGAATACCTCCTACTGCCAGCATGTTACATTCAATACAGCATCAAACTCCATCGTGGTGGAGGACTCACCCACCGTATCATGAACCGCGCCTAGACTACCGAGTTTATGGGTACACAAGGAACCATGGACGGTAACCCACATCCCTTGGCCACGCGGTTCAGTACACCGTGGGTGTAAGCACACGAAAAATGTGACCTATAACCTAAAATGAGCATAACTTTTGTGTCCGTTGTCTGTTCGTGGCATACTTTTTTTCTAGAAAGCTTGCGGCGAGGCCAACACTGACAAAAAGCAAAATTCAAAGAGTAGAATAGTATATAATATTTTACAAAATAAATACTTCCCTATGGTTGAGATACCACCCAAAATACCTCCTACTGCTAGCATGTTACATTCAATACAGCGTTGAACTCAATTGTGGTGGAGGACTCGCCCATCGAATCATGAACCGCGCCTAGACTACCGAGTTTATGAGTACACAAGGAACCATCGAAGGTAACCCACATCATTCGGGCACGTGGTTCATCACACCGTGGATGTAACTACACGAAAAAGGAGACCAATAACCTAAAATGAGCATAACTTTTGCATCCGTAGTCCGATCGCGGCATACTTCTTTTTTCTAGAAAGCTTGCGGTGAGGCCAACACCGACAAAAAGCGAAATTCAAAGAGTAGAATAATGCATGCGGTTCATCACAAGGAACCATAGAAGGTAACCCACATCATTAATGCATGCGGTTCATCACACCGTGGATGTAAGCACACGAAAAAGAAGACCCATAACCTAAAACGAGCATAACTTTTGCATCCGTTGTCCGATCGGGGCATACTTTTTTTTTCTAGAAAGCTTTCAGCAAGGCCAACACTGACAAAAAGGGAAATTCAAAGAGTAGAATAGTATATAATTTTTTACAAAATAAATACATTCCTATGGTTGAGATACCATCCAGAATACCTCCTACTGCCAGCATGTTACATTCAATACAGCATCAAACTCCATCGTGGTGGAGGACTCACCCACCGTATCATGAACCGCGCCTAGACTACCGAGTTTATGGGTACACAAGGAACCATGGACGGTAACCCACATCCCTTGGCCACGCGGTTCAGTACACCGTGGGTGTAAGCACACGAAAAATGTGACCTATAACCTAAAATGAGCATAACTTTTGTGTCCGTTGTCTGTTCGTGGCATACTTTTTTTCTAGAAAGCTTGCGGCGAGGCCAACACTGACAAAAAGCAAAATTCAAAGAGTAGAATAGTATATAATATTTTACAAAATAAATACTTCCCTATGGTTGAGATACCACCCAAAATACCTCCTACTGCTAGCATGTTACATTCAATACAGCGTTGAACTCAATTGTGGTGGAGGACTCGCCCATCGAATCATGAACCGCGCCTAGACTACCGAGTTTATGAGTACACAAGGAACCATGGAAGGTAACCCACATCATTCGGGCACCTGGTTCATCACACCGTAGATGTAAGCACACAATAAAGGAGACCAATAACCTAAAACGAGCATAACTTTTGCATCTGTTGTCCGATCAGGGCATACTTTTTTTTCTAGAAAGTTTGCGGTGAGGCCAACACCGACAAAAAGCAAAATTCAAAGAGTAGAATAGTATATAATTATATTTAAAATAAATACTTCCCTATGGTTGAGATACCGCCCCGAGTACCTCCTACTGCTAGCATGTTACATTCAATACAAGGTCGAACTCCATCGCGGTGGAGGACTCGCCCACCATATCATGAACCGCGCCTAGACTACCGCATTCATGGGTACACATGGAACCATGGAAGTTAACCCACATCAATTTGGCATGCGGTTCATCACACTGTGGATGTATGCACATGAAAAAGGAGACCAATAACCTAAAACGAGCATAACTGTTGCATCAGTTGTCCAATCGGAGCATACTTTTTTTTTCTAGAAAGCTTGCAGCGAGGCCAACACTGACAAAAAGCAAAATTCAAAGAGTAGAATATTATATAATTTTCTACAAAATAAATACTTTCCTATGGTTGAGATACCGTCCAGAATATCTCCTATTGCCAGCATGTTACATTCAATACAGCATCGAACTCCATCGTGGTGGAGGACTCGCCCACCGTATCATGAACCACGCCTAGACTACCGAGTTTATGGGTACACAAGGAACCATGGAAGGTAACCCACATCCCTTGGCCATGCGGTTCAGTACACCGTGGGTGTAACCACACGAAAAATGAGACCTATAACCTAAAATGAGCATAACTTTTGTGTCCGTTGTCTGTTCGTGGCATACATTTTTTCTAGAAAGCTTGCGGCGAGGCCAACACCGACAAGAAGCAAAATTCAAAGAGTAGAATAGTATATAATTTTTTACAAAATAAATACTTCCCTATGGTTGAGATAACACCCATAATACCTCCTACTGCCAGCATGTCACATTCAATACAGCGTTGAACTCCATTGTGGTGGAGGACTCGCCCATCGAATCATGAACCGCGCCTAGACTATCGAGTTTATGAGTACACAAGGATACATGGAAGGTAACCCACATCATTCGGGCACGCGGTTCATCACACCGTGGATGTAAGCACTCAATAAAGGAGACCAATAACCTAAAACGAGCACAACTTTTGTATCCATTGCCCGATCGGGGCATACTTTTTTTTCTAGAAAGCTTGCAGCGAGGCCAACACCGACAAAAAGTGAAATTCAAAGAGTAGAATAGTATATAATTTTTTACAAAATAAATACTTCCCTATGGTTGAGATACCGACCAGAATACCTCCTACTGCCAGCATGTTACATTCAATACAACAACGAACTCCATCGCAGTGGAGGACTCGCCCACCGTGTCATGAACCGTGCCTAGACTACCGAGTTTATGGGTACACAAAGAACCATGGAAGGTAACCCACATCCCTCGGCTAACCTAAAACAAGCATAACTTTTGCATCCATTGTCCGATCGGGGCATACTTTGTTTTCTAGAAAGCTTGCAATGAGGCCAACACCGACAAAAAGTGAAATTCAAAGAGTGGGATAGTATATAATTTTTTTACAAAATAAATACTTCCCTATGGTTGAGATACCGCCTAGAATACCTCCTACTGCCAGCATGTTACATACAATACAGCATCGAACTCCATCGCGGTGGAGGACTCGCCCACCGTATCAAGAACCGCGCCTAGACTACCGAGTTTATGGGTACACAAGGAACCATGGAAGGTAACCCACATCATTCGGGCACGTAGTTGATGACACCGTGGATGTAAGCACACAAAAAAGGAGAACAATAACCTAAAACGAGCATAACTTTTGCATCTGTTGTCTGATCGGGGCATACTTTTTTTTTCTAGAAAGCTTGCGGCGAGGCCAACACCGACAAAATTCAAAATTCAAAGAGCAGAATAGTATATAATTTTTTACAAAATAAATACTTCCCTATGGTTGAGGTACCACCCATAATACCTCCTACTCGCAGCATGTTACATTCAATACAACGTTGAACTCCATTGTTGTGGAGGACTCGCCCATCGTGTCATGAACCGCGCCTGGACTACCGAGTTTATGGGTACACAAGGAACCATGGAAGGTAACCCACATCATTCGGGCACGTAGTTGATGACACCGTGGATGTAAGCACACAAAAAAGGAGAACAATAACCTAAAACGAGCATAACTTTTGCATCTATTGTCTGATCGGGGCATACTTTTTTTTAGAAAGCTTGCAGCAAGGCCAACACCAACAAAAAGTGAAATTCAAAGAGTAGAATAGTATATAATTTTTTACAAAATAAATACTTCCCTATGGTTGAGATACCGACCAGAATACCTCCTACTGCCAGCATGTTACATTCAATACAGCATCGAACTCCATCACAGTGGAGGACTCGCCTACCACATCATGAACCGTGCCTAGACTACCAAGTTTATGGGTACACAATGAACCATGGTAGGTAACCCACATCCCTCGGCTAACCTAAAACGAGCATAACGTTTGCATCCATTGTCTGATTGGGGCATACTTTTTTTTCTAGAAAGCTTGCAACAAGGCCAACACCGACAAAAAGCGAAATTCAAAGAGTAGAATAGTATATAATTTTTTACAAAATAAATTCTTCCCTATGTTTGAGATACCGCCTAGAATACCTCCTACTACCAGCATGTTACATTCAATACAGCATCAAACTCCATCGCGGTGGAGGACTCGCCCACTCTATCAGGAACCGAGCCTAGACTGCCGAGTTTATGGGTACACAAGGAACCATGGAAGGCAACCCACATCCCTCGGCCACGCGGTTCAGCACACTGTGGGTGTAAGCACATGAAAAATGAGACCTATAACCTAAAATGAGCGTAACTTTACCGTCCGTTATCCGTTTAGGGCATACTTTTTTTTTCTAAAAAGCTTGCGGCGAGGCCAACACCGACAAAATACAAAATTAAAAGAGTAGAATAGTATATAATTTTTTACAAAATAAATACATCCCTATGGTTGAGGTACCACCCAGAATACCTCCTACTGCCAGCATGTTACATTCAATACAACGTTGAACTCCATTGTGGTGGAGGACTCGCCCATCGTATCATGAACCGCGCCTAGACTACCGAGTTTATGGGTACACAAGGAACCATGGAAGGTAACTCACATCCCTCAGCCACGCGGTTCAGCCCACCGTGGGTGTAAGCACACAAAAAAGGAGACCAATAACCTAAAATGAGCATAACTTTTGCATCCGTTGTCCGATCAGGGTATACTTTTTTTTCTAGAAAGCTTGTGGCGAGGCCAACACCGACAAAAAGTGAAATTCAAAGAGTAGAATAGTATAAAATTTTTTACAAATTAAATTCTTCCCTATGTTTGAGATACCGACCAGAATACCTCCTACTGCCAGCATGTTACATTCAATACAACAACGAACTCCATCGCAGTGGAGGACTCGCCCACCGTGTCATGAACCGTGCCTAGACTACCGAGTTTATGGGTACACAAAGAACCATGGAAGGTAACCCACATCCCTCGGCTAACCTAAAATGAGCATAACTTTTGCATCCATTGTCCGATCTTTGTTTTCTAGAAAGCTTGCAATGAGGCCAACACCGACAAAAAGTGAAATTCAAAGAGTGGGATAGTATATAATTTTTTTACAAAATAAATACTTCCCTATGGTTGAGATACCGCCTAGAATACCTCCTTCTGCCAGCATGTTACATACAATACAGCATTGAACTCCATCGCGGTGGAGGACTCGCCCACCGTATCAAGAACCGCGCCAAGACTACCGAGTTTATGGGTACACAAGGAACCATGGAAGGTAACCCACATCATTCGGGCACGTAGTTGATGACACCGTGGATGTAAGCACACAAAAAAGGAGAACAATAACCTAAAACGAGCATAACTTTTGCATCTGTTGTCTGATCGGGGCATACTTTTTTTTTCTAGGAAGCTTGCAGCGAGGCCAACACCGACAAAAAGTGAAATTCAAAGAGTAGAATAGTATATAATTTTTTACAAATTAAATTCTTCCCTATGTTTGAGATACCGCCTAGAATACCTCCTACTACCAGCATGTTACATTCAATACAGCATCGAACTCCATCGCGGTGGAGGACTCGCCCATTGTATCAGGAACCGAGCCTAGACTGCCGAGTTTATGGGTACACAAGGAACCATGGAAGGCAACCCACATCCCTCGGCCACGTGGTTCAGCACACCGTGGGTGTAAGCACACGAAAAATGAGACCTATAACCTAAAATGAGCGTAACTTTACCGTCCGTTATCCGTTTAGGGCATACTTTTTTTTTCTAAAAAGCTTGCGGCGAGGCCAACACCGACAAAATACAAAATTAAAAGAGTAGAATAGTATATAATTTTTTACAAAATAAATACATCCCTATGGTTGAGGTACCACCCAGAATACCTCCTACTGCCAGCATGTTACATTCAATACAACGTTGAACTCCATTGTGGTGGAGGACTCGCCCATCGTATCATGAACCGCGCCTAGACTACCGAGTTTATGGGTACACAAGGAACCATGGAAGGTAACCCACATCCCTCAGCCACGCGGTTCAGCCCACCGTGGGTATAAGCACACAAAAAAGGAGACCAATAACCTAAAATGAGCATAACTTTTGCATCCGTTGTCCGATCAGGGCATACTTTTTTTTCTTGAATGCTTGTGGCGAGGCCTACACCGACAAAAAGTGAAATTCAAAGAGTAGAATAGTATAAAATTTTTTACAACATAAATACTTCCCTATGGTTGAGATACCGACCAGAATACCTCCTACTGCCAGCATGTTACATTCAATACAGCATCGAACTCCATCGCAGTGGAGGACTCGCCCACCGTATCATGAACCGTGCCTAGACTACCGAGTTTATGGGTACACAAAGAACCATGGAAGGTAACCCACATCCCTCGGCTAACCTAAAACGAGCATAACTTTTGCATCTATTGTCCGATCGGGGCTTACTTTGTTTTCTAGAAAGCTTGCAATGAGGCCAACACCGACAAAAAGTGAAATTCAAAGAGTGGGATAGTATATAATTTTTTTACAAAATAAATACTTCCCTATGGTTGAGATACCGCCTAGAATACCTCCTACTGCCAGCATGTTACATACAATACAGCATCGAACTCCATCGCGGTGGAGGACTCGCCCACCGTATCAAGAACCGCTCCTAGACTATCTAGTTTATGGGTACACAAGGAACCATGGAAGGTAACCCACATCCCTCGGCCACGCGGTTCAGCACACCGTGGGTGTAAGCACACGAAAAATGAGACCTATAACCTAAAATGAGCGTAACTTTACCGTCCGTTATCCGTTTGGGGCATACTTTTTTTTTCTAGAAAGCTTGCGGCGAGGCCAACACCGACAAAATTCAAAATTCAAAGAGTAGAATAGTATATAATTTTTTACAAAATAAATACTTCCCTATGGTTGAGGTACCATCCAGAATACCTCCTACTCGCAGCATGTTACATTCAATACAACGTTGAACTCCATTGTTGTGGAGGACTCGCCCATCGTATCATGAACCGCGCCTGGACTACCGAGTTTATGGGTACACAAGGAACAATGGAAGGTAACCCACATCATTCGGGCACGTAGTTGATGACACCGTGGATGTAAGCACACAAAAAAGGAGAATAATAAGCTAAAACGAGCATAACTTTTGCATCTGTTGTCTGATCGGGGCATACTTTTTTTTAGAAAGCTTGCAGCAAGGCCAACACCGACAAAAAGTGAAATTCAAAGAGTAGAATAGTATATAATTTTTTACAAAATAAATACTTCCCTATGGTTGAGATACCGACCAGAATACCTCCTACTGCCAGCATGTTACATTCAATACAGCATCAAACTCCATCACAGTGGAGGACTCGCCTACCATATCATGAACCGTGCCTAGACTACCGAGTTTATGGGTACACAATGAACCATGGTAGGTAACCCACATCCCTCGGCTAACCTAAAACGAGCATAACTTTTGCATCCATTGTCCGATCGGGGCATACTTTTTTTTCTAGAAAGCTTGCAACAAGGCCAACACCGACAAAAAGCGAAATTCAAAGAGTAGAATAGTATATAATTTTTTACAAAATAAATACTTCCCTATGGTTGAGATACCGCCTAGAATACCTCCTACTGCCAGCATGTTACATTCAATACAGCATCGAACTCCATCGCGGTGGAGGACTCGCCCAACGTATCATGAACCGAGCCTAGACTGTCGAGTTTATGCGTACACAAGGAACCATGGAAGGCAAACCACATCCCTCGGCCACGCGGTTCAGCACACCGTGGGTGTAAGCACACGAAAAATAAGACCTATAACCTAAAATGAGCGTAACTTTACCGTCCGTTATCCGTTTGGGGCATACATTTCTTTTCTAAAAAGCTTGCGGCGAGGCCAACACCGACAAAATGCAAAATTAAAAGAGTAGAATAGTATATAATTTTTTACAAAATAAATACTTCCCTATGGTTGAGGTACCACCCAGAATACCTCCTACTGCCAGCATGTTACATTCAATACAACGTTGAACTCCATTGTGGTGGAGGACTCGCCCATCGTATCATGAACCGCGCCTAAACTACCGAGTTTATTGGTACACAAGGAACCATGGAAGGTAACCCACATCCCTCAGCCACGCGGTTCAGCACACCGTGGGTGTAAGCACATGAAAAAGGAGATCAATAACCTAAAATGAGAATAACTTTTGCATCTGTTGTCCGATCAGGGCATACTTTTTTTTCTAGAAAGCTTGTGGCGAGGCCAACACCGACAAAAAGCAAAATTCAAAGAGCAGAATAGTATATAATTTTTTTTAAAAAAATACTTCCCTATGATTGAGATACCGTCCCGAATATCTCCTACTACCAGCATGTTACATACAATATAGCATCAAACTCCATCGCGGTGGAGGATTCACCCACCGTCTCATGAACCGCACCTAGACTATCGAGTTTATCGGTACACAAGGAACGATGGAAGGTAACCCACATCCCTCAGCCACGCGGTTCAGCCCACCGCGGGTGTAAGCACACGAAAAAGGAGACCAATAACCTAAAATGAGCATAACTTTTGCATCCGTTGTCCGATCAGGGCATACTTTTTTTCTACAAAGCTTGTGGCGAGGCCAACACCGACAAAAAGCGAAATTCAAAGAGCAGAATAGTATATAATTTTTTACAAAATAAATACTTCCCTATGGTTGAGATACCATCCTGAATATCTCGTACTACCAGCGTGTTACATTCAATATAGCATCAAACTCCATCGCGGGGGAGGATTCACCCACTGTCTTATGAACCGCACCTAGGCTATCGAGTTTATCGGTCAAGAAGGAATGATGGAAGGTAACCCACATCCCTCGGCCACGCAGTTCAGCACACAGTGGGTGTAAGAACACAAAAAATGAGACCTATAACCTAAAATGAGCGTAACTTTTGTGCCCCTTGTCCGTTCGGGGCAGACTTTTTTTCTAGAAAGCTTGCGGTGAGGCCAACACCGACAAAAAGCAAAATTCAAAAAGTAGAATAGTATATAATTTTTTACAAAATAAATATTTCCCTATGGTTGAGATACCGCCACGAGTACCTCCTACTGCTAGCATGTTACATTCAATACAACATCGAACTCCATCTCGGTGGAGGACTCGCCCACCATATCATGAACCACGCCTAGACTACTGCATTTAGGGGTACACAAGGAACCATGGAAGGTACCCAACATCATTTGGGCACGCGGTTCATCACATCGTGGATGTAAGCACAAGAAAAAGGATACCTATAACCTAAAACGAGCATAACTTTTGCATCCGTTGTCCGATCGGGGCATACTTTTTTTTTCTAGAAAGCTTGCAATGAGGCCAACACTGACAAAAAAGCGGAATTCAATGAGTAGAATAGTATATAATTTTTTACAAAATAAATACTTCCCTATTGTTGAGATACCGCCCCGAATACCTCCTATTGCTGGCATGTTACATTCAATACAGCGTCGAACTCCATCACGGTGGAGGACTTGCCCACTCTACGATGCACCGTGCCTTGACTTTCGAGTTAATGGGTACACAAGGAACCATGGAAGGTAACCCACATCCCTCGGCCGCACGGTTCAGCACACCGTGGGTGTAAGCACATGAAAAAGGAGATCTATAACCTAAAACGATCGTAACTTTTGTGTCCCTTGTCCGTTTGGGGCATACTTTTTTTTGTAGAAAGCTTGCGGCATGGCCAACACCGACAAAAAGAAAAATTCAAAGAGTAGAATAGTATATAATTTTTTACAAAATAAATACTCCCCTATGGTTGAGATACCGCCCCGAATACCTCCTACTCACGAAAAAGAAGACCCTTGTCTGTTCGGGGCATACTTGTTTTCTAGAAAGCTTGCGGCAAGGACAAAACTGGGAAAAAGTAAAATTCAAAGAGTAGAATAGTATATAATTTTAATGAAAAATAAATACTTCCCTATGGTTGAGATACTGCCCTGAGTACCTCCTACTGCTAGCATATTACACTCAATACAGCGTCAAACTCCATCGCGGTGGAGGATTCGCCCACCATATCATGAACCATGCCTAGACTACTGCGTTTAGGGGTACACAAGGAACCATGGAAGGTACCCCACATCATTTGGGCACGCGGTTCATCACACCGTGGATGTAAGCACAAGAAAAAGGAGACCTATAACCTAAAACAAGCATAACTTTTGCATCCATTGTCCGATTGGGGCATACTTTTTTTTTCTAGAAAGCTTGCGACGAGACCAACACCGATAAAAAGCGAAATTCAAAGAGTAGAATGGTATATAATTTTTTACAAAATAAATACTTCTCTATTATTGAGATACCGTACCGAATACCTCCTACTGTAAGCATGTTACATTCAATATAGCGTCGAAATCCATCATTGTGGAGGACTTGCCCACCCTACGATGCATCGCGCCTTGACTACCGAGTTTATGGGTACACAAGGAACCATTGAAGGTAACCCACATCCCTCGGCCATGCGGTTCAGCACACCGTGGGTGTAAGCACATGAAAAAGGAGACCTATAACCTAAAACGATCATAACTTTTGTGTCCCATTGTCCGTTTGGGGCATACTTTTTTTCTAGAAAGCATGCTGCATGGCCAACACCGACAAAAACCGAAATTCAGAGAGTAGAATAGTATATAATTTTGTACAAAATAAATAATTCCCTATGGTTGAGATACCGCCCCGAATACCTCCTACTCACGAAAAAGAAGACCTATAACCTAAAACGAGCGTAACATTTGCGTACCTTTTCCGTTCGTGGCATACTTGTTTTCTAGAAAGCTTGCGGCGAGGCCAACACCGAGAAAAAGATAAATTCAAATAGTAGAATAGTATATAATTTTATAAAAAATAAATACTTCCCTATGGTTGAGACACTGCCCCGAGTACCTCCTACTGCTAGCATGTCACATTCAATACAGCGTCGAACTCTATCGCGGTGGTGGACTCGCCCACCATATCATGAACCGCGCCTAGACTACTACGTTTATGGGTACACAAGGAACCATGGAAGGTACCCCATATCATTCGGGCACGCGGTTCATCACACCGTGGATGTAAGCACAAGAAAAAGGAGACCTATAACCTAAAACGAGCACAACTTTTACATCCATTGTCCGATCGGGGCATACTTTTTTTTCTAGAAAGCTTGCGGCAAGGCCAACATCGAAAAAATGCAAAACTCAAATAGTAGAATAGTATATATTTTTTACAAAATAAATACTTCCCTATGGTCGAGATATTGCCCAGAGTACCTCCTACTGCTAGAATGTTACATTCAATATAGTGTCGAACTCCATCGCGGTGGAGAACTCGCCCACCATATCATGAACCGTGCCTAGACTACTGCGTTTAGGGGTACACAAGGAACCATGGAAGGTACTTCATATCATTCGGGCACGTGGTTCATCATACCGTGGATGTAAGCACATGAAAAAGGAGACCTATAACCTAAAATGAGCATAACTTTTACATCCATTGTCCGATTTGGGCCATACTTTTTTTCTAGAAAGCTTGCGACGAGGCCAACACCGATAAAAAGCGAAATTCAAAGAGTAGAATAGTATATAATTTTTTACAATATAAATACTTCCCTATTGTTGAGATACCACCCCGAATACCTCCTACTGCTAGCATGTTACATTTAATACAGCGTCGAACTCCATCACGGTGGAGGACTTGCCCAACCTACAATGCACCGCGCCTTGACTACCGAGTTTATGGGTACACAAGGAACCATAGAAGGTAACCTACATCCCTCGGCCACGCGGTTCAACACACCATGGGTGTAAGCACATGAAAAAGGAGACCTATAACCTAAAACGATCGTAAGTTTTGCATCCATTGTCTGTTTGGGGCATACTTTTTTTTTGCAAAGCTTGCAGCATGGCCAACACCGACAAAAAGCGAAATTCAAAGAGTAGAATAGTATATAATTTTTTACAAAATAAATACTTCCCTTTGGTTGAGATACCGCCCCGAATACCTCCTACTCACGAAAAAGAAGACCGATAACATAAAACAAGCGTAACATTTGCGTACCTTGTCCATTTGGGGCATACTTGTTTTCTAGAAAGCTTGCGGGGAGGCCAACACCGAGAAAAAGTGAAATTCAAAGAGTAGAATAGTATATAATTTTATAAAAAATAAATACTTCCCTATGGTTGAGATACTGCCCCGTGTACCTCCTACTGCTACCATGTTATATTCAATACAGTGTCGAACTCCATCGCGGTGGAGGACTCGCCCACCATATCATGAACCGTGCCTAGACTACTGCGTTTAGGGATACACAAGGAACCATGGAAGGTACCCCATATCATTCGGGCACGCGGTTCATCGCACCGTGGATGTAAGCACAAGAAAAAGGAGACCTATAACCTAAAACGAGCACAACTTCTACATCCATTGTCCGATTGGGGCATACTTTTTTTCTAGAAAGCTTGCGGCAAGGCCAACACCGAAAAAATGCGAAATTCAAATAGTAGAATAGTATATATTTTTTACAAAATAAATACTTCCCCATGGTTGACATATTGCCCGGAGTACCTCCTACTGCTAGCATGTTACATTCAATACAGTGTCGAACTCCATCGCGGTGGAGGACTCGCCCACCATATCATGAACCGTGCCTAGACTACTGCGTTTAGGGGTACACAAGGAACCATGGAAGGTACTCCATATCATTTGGGCATGCGGTTCATCATACCGTGGATGTAAGCACACGAAAAAGGAGACCTATAACCTAAAATGAGCATAACTTTTATATCCATTGTCCGATCGGGCCATACTTTTTTTTTCTAGAAAGCTTGCGACGAGGCTAACACCGATAAAAAGCAAAATTCAAAGAGTAGAATAGTATATACTTTTTTACAAAATAAATACTTCCCTATGGTTGAGATACCGCCCCGAATACCTCCTACTGCTAGCATGTTACATTCAATATAGCATCAAACTCCATCACGGTGGAGGACTTGCCCACCCTACGATGCACTGCGCCTTGACTACCGAGTTTATAGGTACACAAGGAACCATGGAAGGTAACCCACATCCCTCGGTCACGCGGTTCAGCACACCTTGGGTGTAAGCACATGAAAAAGGAGACATATAACCTAAAACGATCGTAACTTTTGCGTCCCTTGTCCGTTTGGGGCATACTTTTTTCCTAGAAAGCTTGCGGCATGGTCAACACCGACAAAAAGTGAAATTCAAATAGTAGCATAGTATATAATTTTTTACAAAATAAATACATCCCTATGGTTGAGATACCGCCTCGAATACCTACTACTCACGAAAAAGAAGACCTATAACATAAAACGAGCGTAACATTTGCGTACCTTGTTCGTTTGGGGCATACTTGTTTTCTAGAAAGCTTGCGGCGAGGCCAAAACCGAGAAAAAGCGAAATTCAAAGAGTAGAATAGTATATAATTTTATAAAAAATAAATACTTCCCTATGGTTGAGATACTGCCCCGTGTACCTCCTACTGCTAGCATGTTACATTCAATACAGTGTCGAACTCCATCGCGGTGGAGGACTCGCCCACCATATCATGAACCGCGCCTAGACTACTGCATTTAGGGGTACACAAGGAACCATGGAGGGTACCCCATATCATTCGTGCACGTGGTTCATCACACCGTGGATGTAAGCACACGAAAAAGGAGACCTATAACCTAAAACGAGCATAACTTTTACATCCATTGCCCGATCGGGCCAGACTTTTTTTTTCTGGAAAGCTTGCGACGAGGCCAACACCGATAAAAAGCAAAATTCAAAGAGCAGAATAGTATATAATTTTTTACAAAATAAATACTTCCCTATTGTTGAGATACCGCCCCGAATACCTCCTACTGCTAGCATGTTACATTCAATATAGCGTCTAACTCCATCATGGTGGAGGACTTGCCCACCCTACGATGCACCGCGCCTTGACTACTAAGTTTATAGGTACACAAGGAACCATGGAAAGTAACCCACATCCCTCGGCCACGCGGTTCAGCACAACGTGGGTGTAAGTACATGAAAGAGGAGACCTATAACCTAAAATGATCGTAACTTTTGCGTCCCTTGTTCGTTTGGGGCATACTTTTTTTCTAGAAAGCTTGCGGCATGGCCAACACCGACAAAAAGTGAAATTCAAAGAGTAGAATAGTATATATTTTTTTACAAAATAAATACTTCCCTATGGTTCAGATACCACTGCGAATACATCCTACTCACGAAAAAGAAGACCTATAACATAAAACGAGCGTAACTTTTGCGTCCCTTGTCCGTTCGGGGCATACATGTTTTCTAGAAACCTTGCGGTGAGGACAACACAGAGAAAAAGTGAAATTCAAAGAGTAGAATAGTATCTAATTTGATAAAAAATAAATACTTCCCTATGGTTGAGATACTGCCCCGAGTACCACCTACTGCTAGCATGTTACATTCAATACAACGTCGAACTCCATCGGGGTGGAGGACTCGCCCACCATATCACGAACCATGCCTAGACTACTGCATTTAGGGGTACACAAGGAACCATGGAAGGTACCCCACATCATTCGGGCACGCGGTTCATCGTACTGTGGATGTAACCACAAGAAAAAGGAGACCTGTAACCTAAAACGAGCAAAACTTTTGCATCCATTGTCTGATTGGGGCATATTTTTTTTTGCTAGAAAGCTTGCGACGAGACCAACACCGATAAAAAACAAAATTCGAAGAGTAGAATAGTATATAATTTTTTACAAAATAAATACTTCCCTATGGTTGAGATACCATCCTGAATACCTCCTACAGCTAGCATGTTACATTCAATATAGCGTCAAACTCCATCACGGTGGAGGACTTGCCCACCCTACGATGCACCGTGCCTTGACTACCGAGTTTATGGGTACACAAGCAACCAGTGGAAGGTAACCCATATCCCTCGGCCACGCGGTTCAGCACACCGTGGGTGTAAGCACATGAAAAAGGAGACCTATAACCTAAAACGAGCATAACTTTTGCGTCCCTTGTCCGTTCGGGGCATACTTGTTTTCTAGAAAGCTTGCGGCGAGGACAACACTGAGAAAAAGTGAAATTCTAAGAGTGAAATACTATACAATTTTATAAAAAATAAATACTTCCCAATGGTTGAGATACCACCCCGAGTACCTCCTACTGCTAGCATGTTACATTCAATACAGCATCGAACTCCATCGCGGTAGAGGACTCGCCCACCATATCATGAACCGCGCCTTGACTACCGAGTTTATGGGTACACAAGGAACCATGGAGGGTAACCCACATCCCTCGGCCACGCGGTTCAGCACACCGTGGGTGTAAGCACATGAAAAAAGAGACCTATAACCTAAAACGATCATAACTTTTGCGTCCCTTGTCCGTTTGGGGTATACTTTTTTTTGTAGAAAGCTTGCGATGAGGCCAACACCGACAAAAAGCAAAATTCAAAGAGTAGAATAGTATATAATTTTTTACAAAATAAATACTTCCTTATGGTTGAGATACCGCCCCGAATACCTCCTACTGCTAGCATGTTACATTCAATATAGCATCAAACTCCATCACGGTGGAGGACTTGCCCACCCTACGATGCACTGCGCCTTGACTACTGAGTTTATAGGTACACAAGGAACCATGGAAGGTAACCCACATCCCTCGGTCACGCGGTTCAGCACACCGTGGGTGTAAGCACATGAAAAAGGAGACCTATAACCTAAAACGATCGTAACTTTTGCGTCCCTTGTCCGTTTGGGGCATACTTTTTTCCTAGAAAGCTTGCGGCATGGTCAACACTGACAAAAAGCGAAATTCAAAGAGTAGCATAGTATATAATTTTTTACAAAATAAATACATCCCTATGGTTGAGATACCGCCTCGAATACCTACTACTCACGAAAAAGAAGACCTATAACATAAAACGAGCATAACATTTGCGTACCTTGTTCGTTTGGGGCATACTTGTTTTCTAGAAAGCTTGCGGCGAGGCCAACACCGAGAAAAAGCGAAATTCAAAGAGTAGAATAGTATATAATTTTATAAAAAATAAATACTTCCCTATGGTTCAGATACTGCCCCGAGTACCACCTACTGCTAGCATGTTACATTCAATACAACGTCGAACTCCATCGGGGTGGAGGACTCACCCAACATATCACGAACCATGCCTAGACTACTGCATTTAGGGGTACACAAGGAACCATGGAAGGTACCCCACATCATTCGGGCACGCGGTTCATCGTACTGTGGATGTAACCACAAGAAAAAGGAGACCTGTAACCTAAAACGAGCAAAACTTTTGCATCCATTGTCTGATTGGGGCGTATTTTTTTTTTGCTAGAAAGCTTGCGACGAGACCAACACCGATAAAAAGCAAAATTAGAAGAGTAGAATAGTATATAATTTTTTACAAAATAAATACTTCCCTATGGTTGAGATACCATCCTGAATACCTCCTACAGCTAGCATGTTACATTCAATATAGCGTCAAACTCCATCACGGTGTAGGACTTGCCCACCCTACGATGCACCGTGCCTTGACTACCGAGTTTATGGGTACACAAGCAACCATGGAAGGTAACCCATATCCCTCGGCCACGCGGTTCAGCACACCGTGGGTGTAAGCACATGAAAAAGGAGACCTATAACCTAAAACGAGCATAACTTTTGCGTCCCTTGTCCGTTCGGGGCATACTTGTTTTCTAGAAAGCTTGCGGCGAGGACAACACTGAGAAAAAGTGAAATTCAAAGAGTGGAATACTATACAATTTTATAAAAAATAAATACTTCCCAATGGTTGAGATACCACCCCGAGTACCTCCTACTGCTAGCATGTTACATTCAATACAGCATCGAACTCCATCGCGGTAGAGGACTCGCCCACCATATCATGAACCGCGCCTTGACTACCGAGTTTATGGGTACACAAGGAACCATGGAGGATAACCCACATCCCTCGGCCACGCGGTTCAGCACACCGTGGGTGTAAGCACATGAAAAAGGAGACCTATAACCTAAAACGATCATAACTTTTGCGTCCCTTGTCCGTTTGGGGTATACTTTTTTTTGTAGAAAGCTTGCGATGAGGCCAACACCGACAAAAAGCAAAATTCAAAGAGTAGAATAGTATATAATTTTTTACAAAATAAATACTTCCTTATGGTTGAGATACCGCCCCGAATACCTCCTACTGCTAGCATGTTACATTCAATATAGCATCAAACTCCATCACGGTGGAGGACTTGCCCACCCTACGATGCACTGCGCCTTGACTACTGAGTTTATAGGTACACAAGGAACCATGGAAGGTAACCCACATCCCTCGGTCACGCGGTTCAGCACACCGTGGGTGTAAGCACATGAAAAAGGAGACCTATAACCTAAAACGATCGTAACTTTTGCGTCCCTTGTCCGTTTGGGGCATACTTTTTTCCTAGAAAGCTTGCGGCATGGTCAACACTGACAAAAAGCGAAATTCAAAGAGTAGCATAGTATATAATTTTTTACAAAATAAATACATCCCTATGGTTGAGATACCGCCTCGAATACCTACTACTCACGAAAAAGAAGACCTATAACATAAAACGAGCATAACATTTGCGTACCTTGTTCGTTTGGGGCATACTTGTTTTCTAGAAAGCTTGCGGCGAGGCCAACACCGAGAAAAAGCGAAATTCAAAGAGTAGAATAGTATATAATTTTATAAAAAATAAATACTTCCCTATGGTTCAGATACTGCCCCGAGTACCACCTACTGCTAGCATGTTACATTCAATACAACGTCGAACTCCATCGGGGTGGAGGACTCACCCAACATATCACGAACCATGCCTAGACTACTGCATTTAGGGGTACACAAGGAACCATGGAAGGTACCCCACATCATTCGGGCACGCGGTTCATCGTACTTTGGATGTAACCACAAGAAAAAGGAGACCTGTAACCTAAAACGAGCAAAACTTTTGCATCCATTGTCTGATTGGGGCGTATTTTTTTTTTTGCTAGAAAGCTTGCGACGAGACCAACACCGATAAAAAGCAAAATTCGAAGAGTAGAATAGTATATAATTTTTTACAAAATAAATACTTCCCTATGGTTGAGATACCATCCTGAATACCTCCTACAGCTAGCATGTTACATTCAATATAGCGTCAAACTCCATCACGGTGTAGGACTTGCCCACCCTACGATGCACCGTGCCTTGACTACCGAGTTTATGGGTACACAAGCAACCATGGAAGGTAACCCATATCCCTCGGCCACGCGGTTCAGCACACCGTGGGTGTAAGCACATGAAAAAGGAGACCTATAACCTAAAACGAGCATAACTTTTGCGTCCCTTGTCCGTTCGGGGCATACTTGTTTTCTAGAAAGCTTGCGGCGAGGACAACACTGAGAAAAAGTGAAATTCAAAGAGTGGAATACTATACAATTTTATAAAAAATAAATACTTCCCAATGGTTGAGATACCACCCCGAGTACCTCCTACTGCTAGCATGTTACATTCAATACAGCATCGAACTCCATCGCGGTAGAGGACTCGCCCACCATATCATGAACCGCGCCTTGACTACCGAGTTTATGGGTACACAAGGAACCATGGAGGGTAACCCACATCCCTCGGCCACGCGGTTCAGCACACCGTGGGTGTAAGCACATGAAAAAGGAGACCTATAACCTAAAACGATCGTAACTTTTGCGTCCCTTGTCCGTTTGGGGTATACTTTTTTTTTGTAGAAAGCTTGCGATGAGGCCAACACCGACAAAAAGCAAAATTCAAAGAGTAGAATAGTATATAATTTTTTACAAAATAAATACTTCCTTATGGTTGAGATACCGCCCCGAATACCTCCTACTGCTAGCATGTTACATTCAATATAGCATCAAACTCCATCACGGTGGAGGACTTGCCCACCCTACGATGCACTGCGCCTTGACTACTGAGTTTATAGGTACACAAGGAACCATGGAAGGTAACCCACATCCCTCGGTCACGCGGTTCAGCACACCGTGGGTGTAAGCACATGAAAAAGGAGACCTATAACCTAAAACGATCGTAACTTTTGCGTCCCTTGTCCGTTTGTGGCATACTTTTTTCCTAGAAAGCTTGCGGCATGGTCAACACTGACAAAAAGCGAAATTCAAAGAGTAGCATAGTATATAATTTTTTACAAAATAAATACATCCCTATGGTTGAGATACCGCCTCGAATACCTACTACTCACGAAAAAGAAGACCTATAACATAAAACGAGCGTAACATTTGCGTACCTTGTTCGTTTGGGGCATACTTGTTTTCTAGAAAGCTTGCGGCGAGGCCAACACCGAGAAAAAGCGAAATTCAAAGAGTAGAATAGTATATAATTTTATAAAAAATAAATACTTCCCTATGGTTCAGATACTGCCCCGAGTACCACCTACTGCAAGCATGTTACATTCAATACAACGTCGAACTCCATCGGGGTGGAGGACTCACCCAACATATCACGAACCATGCCTAGACTACTGCATTTAGGGGTACACAAGGAACCATGGAAGGTACCCCACATCATTCGGGCACGCGGTTCATCGTACTGTGGATGTAACCACAAGAAAAAGGAGACCTGTAACCTAAAACGAGCAAAACTTTTGCATCCATTGTCTGATTGGGGCATATTTTTTTTTGCTAGAAAGCTTGCGACGAGACCAACACCGATAAAAAGCAAAATTCGAAGAGTAGAATAGTATATAATTTTTTACAAAATAAATACTTCCCTATGGTTGAGATACCATCCTGAATACCTCCTACAGCTAGCATGTTACATTCAATATAGCGTCAAACTCCATCACGGTGTAGGACTTGCCCACCCTACGATGCACCGTGCCTTGACTACCGAGTTTATGGGTACACAAGCAACCATGGAAGGTAACCCATATCCCTCGGCCACGCGGTTCAGCACACCGTGGGTGTAAGCACATGAAAAAGGAGACCTATAACCTAAAACGAGCATAACTTTTGCGTCCCTTGTCCGTTCGGGGCATACTTGTTTTCTAGAAAGCTTGTGGCGAGGACAACACTGAGAAAAAGTGAAATTCAAAGAGTGGAATACTATACAATTTTATAAAAAATAAATACTTCCCAATGGTTGAGATACCACCCCGAGTACCTCCTACTGCTAGCATGTTACATTCAATACAGCATCGAACTCCATCGCGGTAGAGGACTCGCCCACCATATCATGAACCGCGCCTTGACTACCGAGTTTATGGGTACACAAGGAACCATGGAGGGTAACCCACATCCCTCGGCCACGCGGTTCAGCACACCGTGGGTGTAAGCACATGAAAAAGGAGACCTATAACCTAAAACGATCGTAACTTTTGCATCCCTTGTCTGTTTGGGGTATACTTTTTTTTGTAGAAAGCTTGCGATGAGGCCAACACCGACAAAAAGCAAAATTCAAAGAGTAGAATAGTATATCATTTTTTACAAAATAAATACTTCCTTATGGTTGAGATACCGCCCCGAATACCTCCTACTGCTAGCATGTTACATTCAATATAGCATCAAACTCCATCACGGTGGAGGACTTGCCCACCCTACGATGCACTGCGCCTTGACTACTGAGTTTATAGGTACACAAGGAACCATGGAAGGTAACCCACATCCCTCGGTCACGCGGTTCAGCACACCGTGGGTGTAAGCACATGAAAAAGGAGACCTATAACCTAAAACGATCGTAACTTTTGCGTCCCTTGTCCGTTTGGGGCATACTTTTTTCCTAGAAAGCTTGCGGCATGGTCAACACTGACAAAAAGCGAAATTCAAAGAGTAGCATAGTATATAATTTTTTACAAAATAAATACATCCCTATGGTTGAGATACCGCCTCGAATACCTACTACTCACGAAAAAGAAGACCTATAACATAAAACGAGCGTAACATTTGCGTACCTTGTTCGTTTGGGGCATACTTGTTTTCTAGAAAGCTTGCGGCGAGGCCAACACCGAGAAAAAGCGAAATTCAAAGAGTAGAATAGTATATAATTTTATAAAAATAAATACTTCCCTATGGTTGAGATACTGCCCCGTGTACCTCCTACTGCTAGCATGTTATATTCAATACAGTGTCTAACTCCATCGCGGTGGAGGACTCACCCACCATATCATGAACCGTGCCTAGACTACTACGTTTAGGGATACACAAGGAACCATGGAAGGTACCCCATATCATTCGGGTACGCGGTTCATGACACCGTGGATGTAAGCACACGAAAAAGGAGACCTATAACCTAAAACGAGCATAACTTTTACATCCATTGTCCGATCGGGCCATACTTTTTTTTCAGGAAATCTTGCGACGAGGCCAACATCGATAAAAAGCAAAATTCAAAGAGCAGAATAGTATATAATTTTTTACAAAATAAATACTTTCCTATTGTTGAGATACCGCCCCGAATACCTCCTACTGCTAGCATGTTACATTCAATATAGCGTCTAACTCCATCATGGTGGAGGACTTGCCCACCCTACGATGCACCGCGCCTTGACTACTAAGTTTATAGGTACACAAGGAACCATGGAAAGTAACCCACATCCCTCGGCCACGCGGTTCAGCACAACGTGGGTGTAAGTACATGAAAGAGGAGACCTATAACCTAAAATGATCATAACTTTTGCGTCCCTTGTTCGTTTGGGGCATACTTTTTTTCTAGAAAGCTTGCAGCATGGCCAACACCGACAAAAAGTGAAATTCAAAGAGTAGAATAGTATATATTTTTTTACAAAATAAATACTTCCCTATGGTTCAGATACCACCGCGAATACCTCCTACTCACGAAAAAGAAGACCTATAACATAAAACGAGCGTAACTTTTGCGTCCCTTGTCCGTTCAGGGCATACTTGTTTTCTAGAAACCTTGCGGTGAGGACAACACAGAGAAAAAGTGAAATTCAAAGAGTAGAATAGTATCTAATTTGATAAAAAATAAATACTTCCCTATGGTTGAGATACTGCCCCGAGTACCACCTACTGCTAGCATGTTACATTCAATACAACGTCGAACTCCATCGGGGTGGAGGACTCGCCCACCATATCACGAACCATGCCTAGACTACTGCATTTAGGGGTACACAAGGAACCATGGAAGGTACCCCACATCATTCGGGCACGCGGTTCATCGTACTGTGGATGTAACCACAAGAAAAGGAGACCTGTAACCTAAAGCGAGCAAAACTTTTGCATCCATTGTCTGATTGGGGCATATTTTTTTTTGCTAGAAAGCTTGCGACGAGACCAACACCGATAAAAAGCAAAATTCAAAGAGTAGAATAGTATATAATTTTTTACAAAATAAATACTTCCCTATGGTTGAGATACCATCCTGAATACCTCCTACAGCTAGCATGTTACATTCAATATAGCTGTGAAACTCCATCACGGTGGAGGACTTGCCCACCCTACGATGCACCGTGCCTTGACTACCGAGTTTATGGGTACACAAGCAACCATGGAAGGTAACTCATATCCCTCGGCCATGCGGTTCAGCACACCGTGGGTGTAAGCACATGAAAAAGGAGACCTATAACCTAAAACGAGCATAACTTTTGCGTCCCTTGTCCGTTCTGGACATACTTGTTTTCTAGAAAGCTTGCGGCGAGGACAACACTGAGAAAAAGTGAAATTCAAAGAGTGGAATACTATATAATTTTATAAAAAATAAATACTTCCCAATGGTGGAGATACCACCCCGAGTACCTCCTACTGCTAGCATGTTACATTCAATACAGCATCGAACTCCATCGCGGTAGAGGACTCGCCCACCATATCATGAATCATGCCTAGACTATCGAGTTTATGGCTACACAAGGAACCATGGAAGGTAACCCACATCCTTTGTCCACGCGGTTCAGCACACCGTGGGTGTAAGCACATGAAAAAGGAGACCTATAACCTAAAACGAGCATAACTTTTGCATCCGTTGTCTAATCGGGGCATACTTTTTTTTCTAGAAAGCTTGCGGCGAGGCCAACATCGACAAAAAGCGAAATTCAAAGAGTAGAATAGTATATAATTTTTTACAAAATAAATACTTCCCTATGGTTAAGATACTGCCCCCGAATACCTCCTACTACCAGCATGTTATATTCAATACAGCGTCAAACACCATCGTGGTGGAGGACTCGCCCACCGTGTCATGAACCGCGCCAAGACTACCGAGTTTATAGGTTCACAAGGAACCATGGAAGGTAACCCACATCCCTCGGCCATGCGGTTCAGCACAACGTGGGTTGTAGCACACACAAAAAATGAGACCTATACCTAAAACGAGCGTAACTTTTGTGTCCGTTGTCCGTTCGGGGCATACTTTTTTCTAGAAAGCTTGCGGCGAGGCCAATACCGACAAAAGTGACATTCAATGAGTAGAATAGTATATAATTTATAAAAAATAAATACATTCCCTATGGTTGAGATATCACCCCCGAGTACCTCCTACTGCTAGCAATGTTACATTCAATACAACGTCGGACTCCATCGCGGTGGAGGACTCGCCCCACCGTATCATTAACCACGCCTAGACTATCGAGTTTATGGCTACACAAGGAACCATGGAAGGTAACGCACATCCTTCGGCCACACGGTTCAGCACATCGTGGGTGTAAGCACACGAACAAAGGAGACCTATAACCTAAAACGAGCATAACATTTTACATCCGTTGTCCGATCAAGGCATACTTTTTTTTTTTCTAGAAAGCTTGCGACGAGGCCAACATTGACAAAAGGCCTAAAATTCAAAGAGTAGAATAGTATATAATTTTTTACAAAATGAATACTTCCATATGGTTAAGATACTGCCCCGAATACCTCCTACTTGCCAGCATGTTACATTAATACAGCGCGAACTCCCTACGTGGTGGAGGACTTGCCCACCGTATCATGAACCGCGCCTAGACTACCAAGTTTATGGGTACACAAGGAACCATGAAA